>JAQQSW010008607.1:0-13429 GCA_028646575.1 Pseudocheirus occidentalis
TCCCTCCATCTGTCTCTCCCTCTCTCCCTCTCTCCATTCATACCTATGGTGCTGCAGGTCACCCATATCTCATTCCATTGCTCCAACTAGGTATGTTTTCTTTACGATATAATGTCTCTTCTAGGTGTGAAGAATCTCCTGAGCATTGCTCAGCTGGTCGTACATTTGCTATTATGTATCATTCTGTTGAGCACATAGTCTGGAAACATCTTTCTGTTACCAGTTCTGCCCTCAGTTGGAGTCTTTGCATAAGTGCTACTTATTATACCTAAGTGGAAGAGTAGATTCTGCAGTCTCTCTTTTAGCTTAAAACCCAGAAGCTTAAGCATCAGCTTTTTCAGGGAGGTAGGTGCTCCACACACATAGGATCAGACCAGAGAAAAAGTCAGCTGCTTTTCTCTTCATAAAGAAAGTCTGTCAGTTCCTAGAACTTTGGCCATCATTGACCTTTTCTCTCCAGAAAGAGAATCTTTGCTTCTAAGCACTAAGCTTATTTTGAGCCAAAAACAATCATGTATCCAAGGAAAGACCCACATCTGTCTGTCTTGTAACATTCTCTTCCTGCTGAGCAGGGGGCATGGTATGGTGTCTTTTAGGGTTGGAAAGTCCCTGTAATCATGGCATAAATGGCCTTATGGGGATTCTGCACCCTGAGTGCATTTTGTGGGGGAGAGGGTGAGAGTTCTGCAAGAGAAGTGGCCTAAGAGTTACTTGAGTCTGAGTTATGCCATTTCTCTCTTCTGGGAGTTTCTTTGGGTCTCATTCAAATTAAAGACAGTCCCCCCAGGACTCAGAGTTGTTTAACCTTTCTATGATCTTACAATTTCTTTCACTTATGTAATCCACACTTTCCATCATTGTACAAAGTAGGACATGAAAGTCTTGAGAGTTGAAGGGATGGTCAAAGTATAAATCCTTTAGTGAATGTCTAGATATTGGGCTTCAGTGGGAGCTCCTGTTTTTGAGGTGGAGGGGAGGCAGGAAGGGGAGAGGGAAGGCATGGTTTCTCCCTTTGCCCCAGCTGACCATCATTTTCAGTCCCTAGAAGTCCCACCCCTGCCCCCAACCTTACCCAAGAGCCTGGCTTTGTAAGTAATTACCCAAACACCTGAAGGTTATCTGAACCTGGGACCAACTCCTCAGGGGAATTCTTTCAGTTCCCCTTGTCCTGCTTCAGGTTATACCTGAGGCTGAGGACAAGTTGTGACTCCCCGGAGCTGTGTTTACACTGTACAGCTAATTGCCTAATGAACATAATTGGAAATAGTGCCTCTTAACCTCTGTGGAGGCCTTGGCTTTGTGCTAGAAGATCAAAGGGTAATAGAAACATTGATTAACTCTCCTTTCCATGACAGACTTTTCCTGGAGAGATGACTGGGAGAATTGTCTTGGGAAGCCTTTGAAGTAGAGGGGAGTGGAGATGGGACCTTAAGAAGGAGGATCCTGGGGTAGCTGTGGCCTGCCATGCTGCATGGGTAGACTGTGGCACAAATGGACACAGGATATGCAGCAAGATTCAGAACACTCATTAGTTTTCGGATCAGAGGTTCTGGAATCAAATCCAGGTCTTACTCCTTTAGGATATATGTGGCTCTGGTAATTTTCCTAAAGGCGGTGTGCCTTGGTTTCTTCCTCTGTAAAATGAAAGAGTTGGACTAGTATTGGGAGCCTACTCCATGTTCAGCATTAAGCATGACAGGAGATGTGAATAAATGAAGTGACCAGGCCATGTGGATAGTTCAAGGAAGAACCATGAATTCTGTTTATTGATGTTTAGAACAAAGTTTTTAAAGATCCAAATGACAAAGATTCAAGTATCCTTATCTCAATCACATCCTAGAATATTATTACTTATAGAATAGTCTGTCATACCCAGGAAGCGGCTTGGATAAGACAAGGCTTGTTATCAAGGACCCAGGAAGCCATGGGGAAGGTCAGTTGTGTTTTATCAAAATGTCTCTTACAGGACAAAGGATGCTCCCTGAGAGCAGGCCACAATCTCAAAGACATATTCATAGAAACCAGTCTCAAAGATATCTGCATAGAAACCGGATCCCTGAGAATCAAACATTTTGACTTACAATAATCTTTAGCATAATATGATAAGGAACATGTCCTTTTTGGTGCCTGAAGTTTGGGGGTAAAGGTTTTGATGTCAGGTTATCAGACAGAAGTCCTTTTAAGTGTACCCCTGAGGTTCTTTTGGCGGAGCCAGCCTTTGAAAGCCATGTCACCTCGAAAGGAATTAGGGTACATAATTAAGGTCTCTTATCTGAGTCCTGGATCAGGCCTATTTGGCTCCCCACAGTTCCCCCTTTTTAAAGAGAAGTTTTAAGGCATAAAAAAATCAATGGCTAACATTTTAATATAGCATAAATCGCACAATGCAGGGTCCAACAGACTATTACAGACTAGGTCATTCATAAGCTCCCTTCCAGCTCTGTCAAAGATTCTAAAGTGCATCAGGGATCCCACTGGAGCCCAAACCAGAGAGTCCATGGAGACTATTGATATGTTAGCAAGTACTTTAGCCCAGGAAGGGTTTGTAAATATGGAAATGATGTCAAGAGAGTGGTCCCAAAGTAGAATGGGCTGTCTCTTAAGGTGGTGAGATACCTTAGATGGTTAAGTGAAGACTAGGTAGAACTTATCTGGGTTGGAATAGATAGAATTTTTGTTTTAGGACTCTACCTAGATTGGATCATTTCTGGGCTCCCTCCCATTCATGAAAGGTTCTAGTACATGTTTACCCTTAATTAGCTTCATGAATCACTTTCTCTGGCATATGGGTCCAGCTTGGAACTTTGAGGGTGCCTGTCTACACTAGATTGACACTTCCTTAAACCTTTATGAATTAGTGGTTATGAGTTGTCTGGAGATCTCAAGATGGAAGGCAGTCATTTAGTGAATCAGGATTGTATTTCACGCAATGATTTCAAAAACTCTGTGATTTAACCTCTTAGGGAAATGATGTGGTGTGGAGAGTAAGTCTCTATTAGTCTGACCAGACAAGAAAAATATGTATCATTCCAATAGGATGTTTACTCAAAATTGGGATTGGGCAGTCATAACTAGGATCAGGTGACCAGAATTTTGTCCCAGAGTGCCAAATTTAGTGTTTTCTGATGGCCCTTGTAGTCCTTCAGGCAGTTAGGTGGCATTGGATAGGGCAGAAGGCCTGGAGTCAGGAAGACCTGAGTTTAAATCTGGCCTCAGTCACTTATTAGCTGTGTGACCCTGGGTAAGTCACCTAGCCTCTGTTTGCCTCAATTTCCTCAACTAAAAGAAATAACATCACCTACCTGGCAGGTTTGTTGTGAAAATCAAATGAGATGATATTTGTTAAGCAGTGCCTGGAACACAGTGTGGTTAAATCCTTTTTGACTTGTATCTGACTCTTCATGACCTCATTTAGGGTTTTCTTGGCAAAGAAATTGGAGTAGTTTGCTATTTCCTTCTCTGGCTCATTTTACAGATCAGGAAACGGGGGCAGAGTTAAATGACTTGTCCAAGGTCACTCAGCTAATAAGTTTGAGACTGGATTTGAACTCAGGTCCTCCTGATTCAAGTCTAGCACTTCATCCACGGAGTCACCTCAGTTGTCTTGAATCCGAATTGCTGCCTCTGGCACATAGTGACCTCTATATAAATGCTTGTTTCCCCCTCCCCCCATCCCTCCCTATCCCCTTCAGCAGCATACAAATATATGAACTTACCAGCTTGTTGGCAAGAAAAATTAGCTGTCAGTCAGTCTGTCAGTCAATAAATGTTTATTAAAGGTGTTTATTAAACACCTCCAGTGCTCCAGTGGTTGTGCTAAATGCTGTAGATGCAAAAAGAGGCAAAAATCTGTCCCTGCCCTCAGGGAGCTTATAATCTAATGGAAGTTGCTTGCTGCTGCTCCTTGTCCTTTGTTCTTGAAGAAGACTGAGGCTTTAAGAAGGTGATGCCATGACATGCAAGTGAATTGAATGTAAGTGAGGAAGGACTGTATAAAGCCACCTGCCTCACTTTCACCTCTGCAGCCATCTGAGTCTAGTGGCCAGATATGGATTAGGACAACTGGAGATGGCCCAGGATACAGTGGGGATCCTTAGCCTTTTCAAACTAAGGTCCTTAACAGTGACTGAGGCAAAGCCTATCAAAATAAGGAACTAGAAGAAGGGCTGAATGTTGGGTCTGCCTCCTTCTGTTCTCCAGTCTCCAAAACAGCGTCCCCAAATCTCTGAATACTTCTTCACCTCAGGCACCTATTCATATTATGTGCCCTGGGAAAATCTGGTGGCACAAACCTTGGGCCCTAGTAACAGTTCTGGATTTGAGCTGAGGAATGAGTCCATACTCACTGTTTGTTAAAATAAAGGCTGCTCCAGTGTACCTGAGATCACCAGGGACCCAGAGTCCTGAACATGCTGGGTTATGTCACGCCCCAGTATTTGCCCCTGACAGGAGCCTGGGGTCTTTCCCTGGAAGTGGAGGGATCTTCTCAGTCAGAGGAGAGTGGGGCTGGTATGGCAAAGGATGCTCAGGATTAGCCTCAGCCTGGGCTCTGGCACCAGAGGAATTGCTTCAACGGCGCTGTCCCATCTTGGGAACCTGCTGTCCAATTCACAGTGACCCCGGCAGTTAGCAGAATGTGCCTGGCTTTAGCTGCTCTGTAATAGAGCATGAATCAGCAGAAGGTATAGTCCTGAGCCAATCAAGCCTTAGCATCACAAAGTAGAGAAAAGTGCTGCAGAATGTTCTAATTATAGCCAGGCTTTCTGGAGGTCTCTAATGGGGGCTCTCAGACAGCACCAATGTTGCAAACAGGCTGGCCAGAGCTGGAGCCACAATTCTTTCATGCCCCAGGGCAAAGCGAACAAAATGGGAACGTGTGTATGTGTGTGTGTAATGGCATGTAATGGGTGTCGAAGAAGGACTGGGGAAGCTTTTGTCTGGGTGAGTACAGGGCGACAGGCCACTGACCTGGGGAAGAGTGTGCCTATGATGGGGCTGCTGGCAGGCATGTGTAGAGGAAGAAGAATTTTCCCACGTGGTCGCTGTCCATTTTACTTCTCATGGTTAGCTTTTGTTAACAGCAGCTAGCATGTACACACCGCATCCTGCTTTACAAATAACATCTTATCCGATACTCACAACAGTCTTGGGGAGGCAGGGGCTGTTATTATCCTCATATTTCCAAGGAAGAAACTGAGGCAAGCAGAAATGAAATGATTTGCCTGGAATCACACGGCCAGGAATCACCTTCATTCTCGAATATAGTTTCTCTTTCCCTTCCCCAGAGAGCCATCCCTTTTTACCAAGAATAAGGATGAAACTGAGAAGAGGAAAAAAAACCCCAAAAACAGCTCAGTAAAAATTGACCAGCCTGCCAACTAAGTCTAACTATATGTGACATTCAGCACCCACAGACCCCCCCCAGTTCTGCAAAGTAGGGAGAACACTGCATTTTATTATTTCTTCTTTGGAAGCAAGCTCGGTTATTATTATTGTAATGTTCAGGCTTTTTGTTCTAATATTTTTATTGTTGTTGTCATTGTGTACATTGTTTTTTTCTGGTCCTGCTGATTTCACTTTGCATCAGGTCTTATAATTTTTCCTGTGTTTCTGTCTTCTTCATATTCACAATTTCATGTGCCATAGATTCTTTTTTGCCATTTCTTCAGTCAACGTGAAAGTGGGCAGCCACTCATTTTAATAATTAGATTTGCTACATAGATGCTGAGTTCATTTGTTTTGGGGCTGCTAAAGCTCTGAGTGCTCCCAGCACCTGCCAAACTTTGGCACCTTGGGGCAAAGTCTTTGTTTCCCAGTCCCCAACATTTACACAAAATATCCTTTAGATGGGGGTGGGGAGTAGGGCATGAGGAGGGTCATGTCTGGAATCAACATGACATACAAACACAGAAGAGGAACATTTCTAAGATATTGGCAAGGTGAGAAATGACTTGTACAAGCCCATACACCAAGCTGAGGACAGAGGGAAGACAATAAGTCAGGTACTCACTAGCTGTGTGACCCTGGGAAGGTCACATAACCTCAGTTTCTCCTGTAAAATGAAGGGGTTGGTTAGACCTGATGATCTCGAAGGCTTCTCCCAGCTATGGTATTCTATGTTCCAAGGTCACTGGTGAGAATCATGGTGCAATAGAAGGAGTATTGGACCAGTGTAGTAAGTGGCAGAACCAGGATTCATATTGACTTTATCTCCTTGTGCCTCAGTTTACTCATCTGTAAAACAAAGGGCTTAGATTAGATAACATTAGATTCTTTCTGGCTCCCCAAGATCATTGGTGTCAGAACTCAGTCTCTCTCCCCCCTCCGCTTATGTCTTGTTTGAGGAAAGTGCTGGTGGGGGTGGGGAAGGAGTGGGGTTTAAAACTTGTTGTAAATTGTCCATTTTAACACATTGATGATAATGCAAGTAATGAGACAAACCACAAGGCCTCGGGAAATGCATTTCCCGGCAAGGAAATTATTGAATATTTAGAACTAGGAGCAAATCATTTAGAGGGGGAAATGAATTTCTCAGCTTCCTCTGATCGAGATACATCTCTGTTCCTGAACCTTAATTTAGCCTCAGTTCGAAAGCGGTGGGCGATGGGCATCTATGCATTTGTAAAGTTGCCGTTCTTGCCCAATTGGTAGCAATTGCTTCCGAAGCCAAGGCTGCTTATTGAAGTGGGAGCGAGTCAGACACCATTAGCTGAATCCAACTCTTACAGTGCTCGGGCTCAGCTAAGAAAGAAGGGAAGAAGAGTGGGGGAGGGGTGGCCCTGGATGCTCAGGATTGACAGTTATCTTGTAGAGCAATGAGGGGGGTAAATATTGAATCACAGGCTCTTAGGGACTGTGGGTTCTTTTTGGGCAGGGATTGTATCCCCCAAACAAGATGAGGTTCCTTACGGTTAGGGACCCCCGATAAAATAGGGTGAGACCTGTGCTCCCTTTCCCCCCACCAAATTGGACTATCCCTCTTAATACTGCAGAATCCCTGTGTCTCCCCTTTCTCCATCACACTGAGACCTTGAGTAGTTTTGGTGCTGCCCAAGGATAGAACCTGTGTCTTCTCCATGGCATTGATAACTCTTTGAGAAAAGAGGCTATCTCCCCCATCAGACTGGAGACTCCCCAAGGTGGGAAGTGTATCTTATCTGCCTTATCCAGTGGACTCTGCTTCTTTTTTCCTCTGCCCTGCCCTTCTCCTCCTCATCTCTTTTTTTCATAGCACCTAAATACAAACTTGTGTTCATTCTTCACCCAGTCTTGAAGAGATCTTAGAAATGATACAGTGTGGGGTGGCTAGGTGGCAGAGCGAATAGAGCACCAGCCCTCGAGTCAGAGGGACCTGAATTCAAATCTAGCCTCAGACACTTGACACACTTACTAGTTTTGTGACCTTGGACAAGTCACTTAACCCCAATTGCCCTGCCTTCCCCCCTTCCAAAAAGGAAAAAATAAATGATACAGTTCAACCCACATTGACTACTCATTATCTGTGACCAAAGGCAAACCCTGATCTTTCTGTGTCTGAGTTTATTCATGAAGAATAATAAAGGGGTTGGAGTAGTTGCTCAATTAAATTCCTTCCATGATCTAAGTTCTTTTTTTAAATTAAGCTCCTCATTTCACAGATGAGGAAACTGAGGCTAAAATAGTTTGCCCAAGATCAGAAAGAGAATTTTAAAAATATGTTTTTATTGATATTTTCTCTTTCTTACATCATCATAATTATTCAAAGTATTCCTCTCCATCTCCCATCTACTTCCAGAGAGCCATCCCATAAAACAAATAACATTTTCTTGAGAGAAAAAAGTCAGCACAACCAATTGATACATCGAAAAAGTCTGAAACGTCCAATGTGTAACTCCTGTGGATTTCATATCTCCATTCAGGGGTGGGTTGGGAATGTCTTCTCATATCTCTTCACTCAAGTCCCATTTGGTCTTTTTACTTTTGCTATATTTACTTTAAATTTTTTAGTGTGTGGTTGTTTTTTTTTCCAGTTCCATTGTTGTAGTTACACTATATATTGTTTTCTTGGCTCCGATTACTTCCCTTTGCGTCAGTTTATGTGAATCTTTCTGTGCTTTTCTGTATTTATCACAAACATAATTTCTTATAGCCCAGTAATATTCTATCACATTCATGTGCCACAATTTGTTTAGACATTCTGCAATAGATGAGTACCTCCTTTGTTTCCCCTTCTTAGCTATCCCAAAAAGTTCTGCTATAATTATTTTGGTATATGTGAGTACTTTCTCCTTATCAATGACTTGGAGTGTCAGCCCAATAATAGAGTCCTTGATTAAAAGGGAATGGACATTTTAGTCACTTTATTTGCATAATTTAAAACTGCTTTCCAAAATGACCATACCATTTCATAGTTTCACCAACAATGTATCAGTATGTTTATCATTTCACAAGCTTCCAACATTGAATATTGTGATTTCTTGTCATCTTTGCCAATTTTGCAGGGTGTGAGGCGAAATAATCAGGTTTTTTTCATTTCTTTTATTATTAGTGATTTGGAGCATTCTTTCATGTGATTGTGAAAACTTTGCAGTCATTTTTTTTTGAGAAATGCTTGTTCATGTCCTTTGATCACTTAATCTATTAGGGAATGGTTATGCCAAAGGAATTTAATGGCTTCAGTAGGACTTGAATCCACACCTCCTTGTTCTGTCTAAAATGCTGTTCCTTCTAGAACTAAAGGAGGGGCATAGTTGCTGAAAGAGACTGGGATGTGGTGCCCTAATGAGAACTTCAGCAGAAGGTGAATGTCTGGGGGCCTGAAAGACAGAAACATTGAAATGTAAAAGGAAAGTCCTTCAGATATAAAATAAACATTCCCACTCTAGAAAGGTTATGAGGCTTGGATTGGTCAAATATGAATGAAGAAGTGAGGCAGACAATGTACTTATGTTCACGGCACAGTCTACAGTTACACCACTGTCCCTAGACATGCATGGATTTAAGGTCCCCCAAATAGTCTGGGAGGTGAAATTGGACTGATTGGAACTAGGATAAGATGGAGGGAAGGGACTTTTATGTTAGAAAGAATTGTAGAACAGGAGAGGTCTCTTCCATCTCTTACTTAGGGGTGACAACCTCAGAGTTGAGGCTGTGAGGGCATAAAAGGCTTTGTGGATCCTAACCTAAGAGTTGCTATCCTAGCTAGAAGAGCATTGCAGTATGAGATGAAGGGAAGAGCACTGTAACACTCTGGCTAAAGAGGGAACAGTACCACCCAGTCAAGCCAGGGGCTGAAAGTAGAAAAGTAACTGCAGCTGATCTTCAAAGAGTGAACCAGGAAGTTCATCTGGTCAACTCATGAAGCGAAGGATATGGCATCTTGAGAAGGGCCCAGCCCAGCACTGTTTGACTGTAGCTTCCCAGCATCAGTGGCTCGGCAGACATAGTCCAGGCAAGCCTAATGAGAAGCATGTAGAGTCATTGAGTGACTTAATTGACCCAGCTCAACAGTAGATTGATCTGTCCAGTTAAATCACCTCATCCTACCAAAAGCAAACTCAGCTGAGCCTTTTGTTCAAAGGAAACACACTGGTGTGGGCTTATGAGTTAGTGTTAGGAGGACAGTCACTCAAAGGTTTACTCCTTAGACCCTGAAAGTAGTTTTAGTCAACTCTCTCAGAACCAAACCTGCTGCCGTATGTGTGGACAGGGAGAGTAATTCCACAGCCAATTTATTGCTATTCCCAGAACTCATTGGAAAATGGATATAGAAGTTATAAAATATGCATGGATTTAACCTTTTAAAGAAGAAGGTTTTGTGGATTAGCATCCTTAAGTAGACTTTGGGACTAGGATTCAAGAGGCGAGAATTCCAGTCCTGGTTGTTACCAATCATCTGTTTGACCTTGGAAAAATCCTTCTCCGCTGGGCTTAGTTCTTCATCTATAAAGTGAGAGAGTTGCATCCTATGATCATTAATATTCTTCCTCTCTGCCATTCTCTGTTCTAAGGCCCCTCCCAGCTGTGACAGTCTGTGTTCTAAGGCCCCTCCCAGCTCTGACATTCTCTGTTCTAAGGGCCCTCCCAGCTCTGACAAGCTAAGATTCTACGAGTCTTCCCCTCCTTTCCCTTCTTTTCCAGGCTGAAGGTACAGGTCTAGAAAGCCCAGATCAGCAATACTGAGCTCACCTATTATCCAGGCAGTCTCCACCCCTAGCTCCAAGTCCCTTTGCCCTTGGGATGCTGCAGCCTCCAGACCTGGGTCCAAGGCTGTGTATGGATTTCCAACTGGTGCCAAGATTTCCCTTTTCCCAACTCAAAATACCATTGGGATGCAAAAGGGATAAAATCTCTATTCTTTGACTGGGGCAGGAAGAAGAAAGACAGAAAAGTCTTTCTTTGTTGCTTTGCTCCTGTGTCTCCCACAAGTTGCCCTGGAGAGGGGGAGCTCAAAGACCTGAGCACAGGATGGTACCTAAATCTCCCTGCCTTGCCTTGAACTCACCTAGTCTAATACTGTGATTTATGGCTCCCAATCTTCTCTAATCCTCTTGCTTTGCCTTTTGCTGGTGAGAATGAGCCCCTGATCCTAATGCATAGCCCAAGTAGAGTGAATGGCCTGGAAAGCAGATCAGAGAAGGGAATGTCTGATACATACATGAGCAGCAGCCCTTGGAGTCTGCAGGATGAAGCCGGGCATTTAGGCTGCAGTTAATTTTAGATGTGCTTGGGATTCAGAAACTTTGGCTTGGGCCTCTCCTGACCCCTTTCTCATCCTCCCTCCCTCTCCTCAGCCCCACCCCAGAGCCTCCCCCCCAAACAGAATAGAACAAATAAAACCTCCAAGAATTTCTTTTAAACACAGAAAATAAGGAACAATTAGTTTCCTAGGTGAACAATCACTGATAAAACCAGTATAAGTAACACATAGAATCATGTATTGTCAGATCTGGAAGGGACTGCAGAAAACAGGATGTCAGATCTAAGAGGGACCCTAAAACTTAGAAACCTGGGGATGGAAGAGCCCTTAGAACGCAGGATGTCAGAGCTGGGAGGGCCCCTACAACACAGGCTGTCACAGTTGGGAGGGCCCCTAGAACACAGGATGTCACAGTTGGGAGGACCCTTAGAACACAGGATATCAGGGCTAGGAGGGCCCTTAATGCTAGAGCTGGGAGGGGAGAGGGGGACTTCATAACATATGAGGTAAGAAGATCAATCTAGAAGGGACTTTAGGACAGAGAATATTAGAGATAAAGACACTTTAGAGCTCCAATCCTCTGATTTTTCTGATTGAAAAAAAGGAGCAGAGAAGGGGAATGTCTTGGATCGTACAGAGAACTAATCAGATGCACCAATTTCCCCACTGCCCATATAGGCTCCCAGTTATCCACAAGAATGGCAGCAGTAATGAACGGAGAGAGCTGTGGTGTAGTAGAAAGCATATTAGACTGGATCAAGAAAGACCTCGGTTCTTATTCTATAACCATTGCTTTTTGTTTGTATAACCCTTGGCTCTTTAGACCTCCCTGTATTCATCTGTAAAATGGGGTGAATAAGCATTGCTACCTGCCTCACAGGGCTTTTGTGAGGCTCCAATGAGATTATCATAGGCCACAAGCTTCATCAACCTGTAAGCATTACATAAATGTCAACTTTAAAAAAAAAATTAAAGGCCGAAGGGACCAATCATACAAACATCATCTCCACTGGCATTATTTTTTATTCCCAGCATCCAGAATTTTAATCTGTAGTCCTGCTTAGAGAATGAAGAGAGATTACTCCACGGTTTATTGGCTAGGAAAAGCCCAGACCCCTCCAGTCTCTCAGGTGAGCATTCAATAAATATTTACGCTATCTGGCTTTTACTATGGGCCCAGCACTGTGCTTAGGATTAGGGATAGAAATACGTACAAAAAGAAACATACTTTCCTGTCCTCAAAAAGCTTATATTCTAATGGGAGAAGACACAGAAAAGGGGGATAGGAGGGAGGATGGGGGGTGGTGAAGTCTGGAGAGTCAGAAGCAGGGGTGGGAGAGGAATAAAGGCTGGCTGGCCTATAGGTTCTGGGATGAACTGGTCAATGAGACAATGGGCTTGAAAGGGAGGAAGGAGCTTTCAGGATAAGGAGTGGTTGCAATATGATGACCAGGGTCCACAGGATGATGCCCAATGCTAGGTACTCTGTCCTTCTCTTTTCCCAGTGGCCCCTGCTTGTGACAAGACAGCTCTACAGCAGCTTGGAGATTGTGAGAGGAATGAAAGAATGAAGGGCTTTTTAAAGCGATGGCTATATATACCAAGCACTCTGGTAAGTGCTAGTGGTACAAATACAAGTAGATGAGACAGTCAGTGCCTCCCTAAGCATTTTGCTGGGGTGAGGGTGGGGGTAGGCTTTGGAAATGGTTTTGAAGTGATGAGGACGCTCCAGTCTAGGACTGGCCAGGAGAAAACTCACTGTGCAGAGCCCAGGACAGAAGGGGTGAAGAGGATGGCCAGAGGGCATGAAGCATGTTTGAAAAATAGAGAAGAAAGGGCCTGGGAGGCCTTGTGCCAAGCCAAGGATAAGAAGGTTGGACTGGGAGCCTGGAACCCTAGGTTCCTGACCTCAATCAGTCATACACTGGCTGCTATGCTAGGACCAACCCCTCCTACCCCTTCTTTGGCTCAGGGTAGTCAAAGCTACATTATGATGGTCATTGTGCAGGGCATGACAATCTGCTGCCCATATGGTTTCTCCAGGGACCCTCATGGTTCTGAGTCACAGAATCTGCCTAGACATTCCTTGGTCACCATTCCTTTGCCCTTTCCTCCTTCTCTATATGGGGGCAGGGCCCTGGAGGGTAGTTGGAGAGAGGAGTTGTGTCCATATCTATCTCTTCCATAGCCTTCCATGGTGCCCTCAGGAATTCCTACTCTATTAATTTTAAAACTACCCTTAATAGGAATGTCCCAAAAGTCTTGGTGCTAGTTTAATTTTTTATAACATTAAGGCTTAAAACGGAAGTGAGAATTTTGGGACACCCAGTATTAGCCTTGTGCCCTGCTGCTGAAAATCATTGTATTTATTTTATATTTATTTATGCGGGTTAATGTGGTTCTCTGCACTCCCGTATTCCTCTGCCCTGAAAGAAAACTCCTCAACAGCAAAGATGAATGCATCTCTGGCCCCTGACATACAGCAGGAACTCAATAAATGCTTGTTGAATTGGATTGACCTGAGGAATCAATGATATTTCACCATTCTGGACCTCAACTTCTTCAACTGTAGGAGATTTACACTAGGCTGTCTCAGGCTGACCCTTTGTGTTCTAAAGGTCCTCCCAGCTCTGACATCCTGTGTTCTAAGTGCCCTTCCAGCTCTGACATCCTGTGTTCTAAGGGCCCTTCCAGCTCTGACATCCTGTGTTCTAAGGGTCCTCCCAGCTCTGACATCCTGTGTTCTAAGGG
>JAQQSW010008608.1:0-13429 GCA_028646575.1 Pseudocheirus occidentalis
TAAGAGAGCAGAGCAGGGGAGGGGCTTTACAGTGGGATTACTGTTTTAGGGTTGGGACAGGGGAAAGATGGGGAGAAAATCTGTAATTCAAAAATGTCATGAAAATGAATGATGTAAACAAGAAAACAAATAAAAATAATAAAATTAAAAAATTAAAAAAGAGAATTAAAAAAAGAGGATAATCAACTCTGCCCCTCCAAAGATGAGCTGAAATGCTCACTCTTATATAAAGTCTTTCCTCTTCCACACAATTGTTAGTTCGTCTCTCCCCAAATTACCTTGTATAAACTTATTTATATATTGTTTTATCCCTCTCAAGCTCCTTAATGACAAGAACTGCTCCATTTTTTTGTAGTCCCAGAACTCAACACAGTGCCAATCACATAGTAGGTTTCAATAACTGCTTGATTGATATAGAAGTAAATAAATCAGTAACACTTGTCAAATTAAAACTACAAATAAGCCAACAATTTAATGATTTTTAATGTTTCCTTCTTGTGATCTAATAATAATATCTAATTTTCCATAGCACACTTTATAAATGTTATTTCATTTGACCTTTACAATAACCTTATGATATAGTTAGTACAGTTACTAATTTTTATCATGTCAATTTTCCTGGTATAACCCAGGTTTCCAGCCAAGCCTAGAAGTGTGTTTTTGTGCTTCTGCTGATGAGCACTAGGACTACCAAGTGGCGAAAAGAATGATAACCCAATGTGAAGGCTAGCTTTTTCACCTCCAGTTAGGAGTCTCTGTTGGCATAAACAGCACCATACAAAATACCCTAAGCTTGGCTGGAAACTGGGTTACAAAGATAGAAAAACTGAATTTCTAAGAGGCTAAAGTGACTTGCCTGTGGTCATACAGCTAGTAAGAGACATTGATGGGATTTGAATCTAGGTCTCCCCTGACTCTATGTCCACAGTGTACTTTCCACTACAACACATTGCCTCAGTTTAAGATTTGGGTCCAGTATAGTTTACCTTCAGTTTCCATAGATCTTTCAAATAAGTATTTGTTGCCTGTGATGCATTTTAATTCAAATCCTGTAGGAAAATGTTGATTCGTGTTAAGTCCTGTCTCTGACATTGCATGAGAAACACTTTAAACAAGGGAGCTGTTTTCCTAAAGTTTTGTTTAACTCCATTATAATGATTACTATGGTGGCAACAAACAAACAAAACTACCAGTTGTTCTATAAAATCCCAGAAAATAAGTAAATTCACTGTGTTATCTAAATTACATCCTGGTTTGTGTTTATTTTGACAAGAGTACGAAAGGTTTGGATTGAGGGTCATAAGAAACTGCATGTATATGAAAGCTCCTTCCAGGCTTTCTAAGTTGGATTGTGGCTGGAAATGGGGATAATATTGCCTTTGAAGCTTAGAAAGCCCTAGGGTCTGCTGAAAATTCTGAGAATATTTTTATGTTGACCATTTGCCCATATTCCAGTGTTGTAGCAACAATTATGGCAAAGCTAGGAACAAGTATTTCTTTGGGGGCTTGGGTACTAATAAGATCATCTTATGGGGCTTATGGGTCAGGAGTTAGCATAAAGATTAGCAATTGACTTAGTCTTTTGGGCAATCAATAGGGCCAGGCAGTATTGGTAGATATAGCTGTCAGGTGTAAGATAAAGACAGAGAGAGAAAAATGAAGAGAAGAGAAAGTGAAGGCAAAGAAGCATGAAAGGGGGAGAAAAGAAGAGTGTTGATTTGGAGAAAAAGGAAGAAAAAAAGAAAAAAAGATGCATGATGGGGAGTAACAATGCCCATATGCCACATGGTTTAGTAGAAAGAAGTCTGATTTTGGAGTTATAATCCAATTCTATTACTTAGGCTGTCAGTCACCATGGGCAAATCACCATTTTCTTTACTTCTAAAATGAAGATTTGGGAGATATTTTTAGGGTTATATATTGCTTTGAATTTGTGATTTAGATCCTGTCAAAGATATCTTTTCCTTCCACTTTAATATGATTGAGATAACTATGCTATGAGTGTCTTGGTGAGCCATCTGGGGAAGGCAATCTTAATTACACTCTCATTCGTGGATACCTTAAGTGTTAGTCCAATAAATTGTAAGCTCTCTGAAGGTAGGCACTACCTTTTGCCTCTTTTTGTATCCCTAGCACTTGACTCTGTATCTGATATATAATAGGTGTTTAATAATTGTTTTTTGACTGATGATTGATTCATTGATTGCTATAAGAAAAAGGGAAAATAATAGGAAAACAGTTTGATTTTTTTATCTAGCAAAGATTATGGTCTCTGCCATACTTTACTTTTTGGTTACCCCTCAGGCTTCTACTTGGTTAATTTTGATGATTACTTTTTGATTTTTTGATAATCCTAAATTCTTGGGTGATCAAAGTATATATTTCTGTATCCCCACCCTATTTCATCAATATCATTTATTTAATAAACTGGAGAAACAGTCCCAGTAGAATGATGAAAAAACATATGGGAAAACATAGTTCAGGAAGAAGGAATTAGATTGAAAAGTGGTAGATTACAATAAAACCTCATGCCTTTATAGCATGAATACTTTCTTAGAGAAAAGATTGGTAAATGCTAACTATGATGAGTGCCAAATGACCACATAGAAAACCAATCTACCTTTAAATAATTCTGAAGTACTCACTTTGTGCCAGACACTGTGTTCAATTCCAGGGATGCAAAGAAGGAAACACAAAATAGTTCTTACTCTCAAGGAACTTATACTCTAATGGGGGAGATAGCATATACACCATTATGCATATAAAAGATAGATATAAAACAGTTGGAAGAAGGTGGCGTTAAAAGGGGAGGCACTAGCAGTTGGTGGGGGGAATGGCAAAAAAATCCTGAAGAAGGAGGCATTTGAGCTAAGTCTCAAAGGGATTCTAAAAAGATGTTATATTTATGTGGAAGCCAGTGTAAAGCATAGGGACAAGAGATGAGGTATTGTATGTGAAAAAATTAAAGTTGGTTATTATGGTTGGACCAATGAGCATATGGAGGAGATCAGTGAATAAGAAGACTAGAGAAATCAATTAAATAATTTCCTGGAATTATGCTAACAAAATATAACTTATAGGGAAATCCATGCACAGTAGGCCACTTCTGATGCAGGCTGGCCCAGTAGCTCAGATTGAAGATTGGAATTAGATGAGGTAACTATAGAAAAATCTGATTGCTAACTAAAGTAAGCTTATTTTGTTGTAAAAAGAAAAGGAAATTTAGCAAGGAAACAGTATGAATTCAGTTGGATATAACTTTTCTGACTATTGTCCATGATGGTCTGCCAGTTAGAAACTTGAGGGAAGAACTGTCAATCTTTTTACTCTGAGTTTTTTATATCTAAACCATTCAGAAAATACATCAATGTCCCAAGCGTTTATAAATTTATACTTTAACTCAATGGAAAAGACCATGGATTTGAGAGTTGTCTCTAAATCAGTTGTCTGTGTAGTGAGAATATTTGCTTGTCATTTAAGATCAGAAAAATAAGAAGGGGAAGCTTCACATGTGAGGTACTGAGCTAAGCACTTGGCAAATATTATCTTCTTTAATCCTTACAATAGCCCCATAAGGTAGGTAATATTATTATTAGTATCATCTCCATTTACAGTCAAGGAAACTGAGGCAGACAAAGGTTAAGTGACTTTCCCAGGGTCATGCAGTGTCTGAAGTTGGATTTGAACACAGGTCTTCCTAAGTTAAAGCCCAGGATTCTTCCACAGTGTCACCTAGCTGCATTTGAGAAGAAAGAATTATGAGAAACTTATATGATATACAATTCAGACAATGAAATCCTGAACTATTCAAATAAGTAGTCGACAAGTGAAAAATGAGAACTGAACAGAAATTGCATTATATCATTATAAAAATTTCATATAGAAGTTTAATCAATGTAAAGTGTAGTTGCTATAAAAGAACAGAAATAAATACAGCATCAAAGCATTGAACCATAGAAGAGAAGATGGGCTGTTCATGTGATAAGGGCAAGGGATGATATGTGGACAGCACTTTGTTTCACTGGTGCCCCTGGAATATGAGGAAAAGGAGAGGAAGGCTTCCAGTGTGTTGGGTGGAATCCCTGAGGAACATTTATGGGAAGGTGTTGACAAAAGTCATGATGGATGGGTAGTCATGAATGAGTTGCATTATGCATCATTGGAGGAAACCCCTGTAGCACTGAAGTCACAAAATCCATTTAAGTATTTGAGTATTATAACTTTTTTGTACACATGGAATGAAGGTTTTCTGCTGCATCTACTGTGAAGGCAAACAATCTCAATGTTTACACAATAATTTTTAGTTATAGGGGTTTTTACAATGTTTAGTGATATGCTTTGGAAAAAAATGTGTCCCAAGACAAGACCACCTGTGTAATGAATAATATTAGTATTAAAGCTCTTATTTTCA
Organism: Pseudocheirus occidentalis; assembly: GCA_028646575.1. Taxonomy (NCBI): domain Eukaryota; kingdom Metazoa; phylum Chordata; class Mammalia; order Diprotodontia; family Pseudocheiridae; genus Pseudocheirus; species Pseudocheirus occidentalis. Next base: position 4,412 of record JAQQSW010008608.1, read on the forward strand.
TAAGCTATAAATATAAAAACTGTAAATGATTTTACCAATAAAGGAATATATCATATTATGTTCTATGTGTTACATATTGTTATAAAGATTCAAATGTATTCTTAATTTTATTTTGAAAAAAATAAATAGAAACTTTTGAATAGGTATTTTTGTTAAAAATATGTAGGGAAAAATTAAATAAATAAAAATATGCAGGTGATATGAAAATCTTGTTACAAAAAAGGGAGGGAGCTGCTGCATTAAGCTTGTAAATCACTGTTCTGAGGGATTACCTGGTTTAAATTTTTTCAAAGGTTCTGTAAACCTTCTCTCTTTTCTTGTTCTAATCTATCTCTATCTCTATCTCTATCTATCTATCTATCTATCTATCTATCTATCTATCTATCTATCTATCTATCTATCTGTTAAATTTACCTTTATGGCTTCCAATAATTTTCTTTCCTAGTTTTCCCTTTGTCTTCCTTTAAAAAAAACTTTATTCACCTTGATAATCTGGAGAGTAGTGACCTTCTTCTTGTAGTGTATTCAATTTGCATTTTGTTCCTATTGAGCCATTTCTTGACACAGAAAACCCCCACGTGCACATGGAGGAAGTGAGCACAAACTTGTCTTTTCACTTCAAACTTACTTGATGTGAACCCTTTGGTTTTCATTTGCTCTCATGGTTTAACCTCTCGGTTTGATGCCATAGGTTAATTGCTTGATTGCCATGACTATTCACATGCTGGTTCATCATTAATGGAGGATTCTTGAGCAATACTTTATTCATAGGTGACCCAATATGATGATAGGAAGGTAGGTTAAAAAACATGATGAAAGAAAGGCTTAATGCTGAACAAGTTGTGGTATATGGTTGTGATGGAATACTGCTGTGCTAGAAGAAATCATGAGCTCAATGATCTTAGAAAAACATGGAAAGATTTGCATGAGATAATGAAGAACAAAAGCAACAGAATCAAGAGAACTTTGTCTACAGTAATGGCTATATTGTTTTAAGAACAGCTTTGAGTGAATAAATAATTTTGACTTTTATAAATATCCAAATTACCTATAAGGGACATATGAAGAAAGATGCTATCTGCATCTAGAGAAAGAACTGATAAATAGAAGTATGTATAAAATAATTTTACACATATGTCTATATATACACATGTGTATCATGTATGTATATACCAATATATACACATACCTATTTTACCTATATATCTATTATTAGACCTCATATACCTATTATATACATGTTTATATTTATCTATATATACACACATACACAATACACATACATACACATTATATGTGAGCATATATACACACCTATTTATTTATACATACACACATATGTATATACCTATATATAGCATACTATATATAATAACATAAATATCATACACACATTTGTGTCTAATGGCAGCCATTTTGTGGGGGAAGAGAAGGAAAAAAGGAAAAAGAAAAATGTACATGCTAACTTTATTACATATTTAAAAGGAATAGCAAGTTGTACATGATAGATTTGCAGTTTCATGTGCAATCATCTTTTTTTTCTTTCTTTTTTTTGGAGGGCAATTGGGGTTAAGTGACTTGCCCAAAGTCACACGGCTAGTAAGTGTGTCAAGTGTCTGAAACCGGATTTGAACTCAGGTCCTAATGACTCCAGGGCTGGTGCTCTATTCACTGTGCCACCTAGCCACCCAATCATCTTTCTTTCTTATACTGTTATAGAAATGTTAGTTTTATTCCATAAATTAAAAATAAAATAAATGTGGGAAAAAACAAATAGACATCCATCTACCTCCTACTTCTTATGACCTCTTTTCTCCTTTCCCTGCTGATCAGACTTTAGACATCCTCCCTGTTTTTTTCTCTTTAAAACTAGAAAAGGGAAATAATTTTCCTTTGTGGTGTTAGCCAATAGCTTGATGAACTCCTTTGCCCAAACAGTATGGGAACTAAAGCGTTGAGGAGAAAAATCAATTTAAATAAAATGAACATGCATTTATTAATAAAATACTTCTTTTCTTTCTATTAATTTACTAGGGGCTATGAGAATTGCTCTAATTAACAAAATATCTTCAGCAAGCTAGACTTAAAAGAACTACATACATGAAATGATTAAAGTATAAAACTACTATAATATAACCATTGGAGGATCACATGGATGATACAACAAGGGTATCAGTTCCTTGCTAAAGGACACACACAATCCCAGGTATCCTGCCCTCATCATTCAACCCCTCCTCCCAACCTGTGACAGGATATCATGTAGGAAATTTGGACACTCCTAGGTTTCTTAGTTAAAGTGTCTCTCCCAAAGAGATCAGATAGATACTCAATGCAAAATGGAGAACAGGTATTGGCAAATATTTCTTTCCTCTGCCATGAAATAAATGCTAGTAACTCAAGACTAATCAATATGCATGGAAAAGACTTAAAATATGAAACAGTAATCTATAATATCTATTATTCTCTCTTAGAGAGCTGATACTTAAAACATTAAAGCATAAAATTTTGTCAGACTACTGAATAACTATTTCAGTTTCATCTTGAGTCTGGAATGCTGGAGTCCCTTCTTTAAAATCTAAATATTTTGGCAAGCTGTTCATAGCTTGGGTTTATCTTTTTTGATGAAGTTAATTTTCTCCAAGAAGATTATAGTTGAAGAAAAATCCTCTTGTTGACAGTCAATTCTAACTAAGGCGTTCAGAAATTTCTGAACTCCTGAAGTAGCAGGCAATGATGAAAATCCACCTCTCATAGTTGCTGTAACAGGGTTAGGGACTAATGTGATCCCTAATGTCAAAGAGGCCATGAAGACTGCTATGGAAAAGGCATGATAACATGTAATGTAGATGCCCTGTATTCTTTTTCGGAGCATATACCCACAGTTTGTAACTGGTCCCAGTTTGCCAACTACATGACAATGAGATAGATTGTTGATTGGCCAAGTAGTTGGAAGTGGAGTGCATTCAAAATATTCTGGTTAGCCAGCATGAGTCTCTTGGCTAAGGTTCTTTCCAGACTCACTGGCATTGGATAAGGAGGAAGAGCTACTGAGGATCTCCTTCCTGATGGAAAGAGATGAAAGACCTCCCACCCTCTTTCATCCAAACCAAGATCAAATGGTCCTGCTGTCAATTCTCTCTCTGTTTTGTCTATCCTTTCCTGATTTTATGTGTAAGAGATGGAGATGGCTATGAGTTTGTGAATTTTGAAAGTTCAGGGGTTAGAATCTGTGACAGAACTCAATGGAATCCAGTCAGGGTGTCAATGTCAGAAGCCCTGAGCTTTCTCTCTGGTCCGTTCCAGCAAATGCATCAATCTATCTCGCATGCTGCAATTCAAGGTGAATTTGGTGGGGTTAATTTTATGCTAAAATTGTCTATGCTTTATGCTATAAACAATCAAGCAAAGGATGGAGGTGGTTTGAGGAAGAGAGTGCCTTCATGTATTTGGGAAAATATTTTTACTTCTGTTCTTGTTTTATCTTAACAGTAAATATTCCTCTCTAAAAGCTAATCAATGTTAATTGGTTAAACAAAATGGGGATAGTAATGAGTAAAAGTTAATGATGGGGGGAAATAACACTGGAATGGGGGGCATGAGCCAATAAAAATAGAGAAAGACAGTCACAGCTCCTCAGGAGTACCCCCAGAACCCTGAGAAGGGGAGCTGGGTGTGACCGACATCATTCCAGGAAAGTGATTCTGGATTATGGTTGTATTTATTTCACCTGATCCTCAAAACAATACTATGAGGTATGTGCTATTTTTATCCCATTCTGTGGATTGCTGAGTTGAGTCTCAGAGAGGTTAAGTGACTTGCATATGGTAATATAGTTAGGTGTCTGAAGAAGGGTTTTTGAACCCAAGTTCCTGGTGTCAAGTCCAGAACTCTGATACCTTTCCATGATGTCTCTGAATAACTTCTTTGGTCCCTTTCTTATTATTCCCTTTAGATTTCTTGGAAGTCCAGGAAATGATATACAAATATCCTAAAATTGTTTAAATGATGAATTATTGTTAGAGATGAAAAAGGGAAACAAATCAATGCCTGCATGGGATTTTGTTATGGGAATGTTGATTGTAAAGTCATAGGGAGGATTTCAAGGAGCATATTTCTAAATATTCTTTGTTGGGGATGAAAGACTATGATGTAAGTGAAATAACATACACTTTGGAAGAAAAAGCTGGATGCGAAAATGAGGATTTGGGGATTGGTTTTCCAGTAACACTGCTAAGCAGGCCAAGATAAAAACCATACTCTGGACCAAAATGGTTGATAAGGAAGACAAAGTTACAAGGCCATGGAAACATTACAATGTTTTCAGTCAACGGAGTGAGATACTCATGATAATTCTATTATTTATAACAAGAACTAACACCTATAGGGTGTTGTTTTATGACTCACAAAACACTTTTGTGGCAGAAACTCTATTAGGAGATCAAGTATTTTTATTACCATTTTGAATTCAGACATAATTAGATTATGGTCCTAGTATCAGATCATGTCTGTTTTGCTTAGCTCTATATGGAGAGACTCATCACCAGAAAGCTGACCCCTTGGCAACATCTTATTTAGCCAGGGAAACTTATGGAAAAGAAAAAAATCATCTTTTGTTTTGCTTTGTTTCTTCTTCTTGGTTATTTATTCCATTGGTTACAATTCTTCTTTACAACTTGATTAATGTTTAATGTGAAGGTATACATAGAACCTATATCGGATCGCATGCCATCATGGGGGGGGGTGAAAGGTGAAAGGAGAGGGAGGGGGAGAAAATTCGGAACTCAAGGAATTGCAGAACTGAACGTTGTAAACTAATAGTAAATAAAAAAAGAAAAAAGAGAAATATCTGCCCCTCAGTTCTACAGGCCATGTCTTCCAAAGTGATGATGTCTGAGAGCCAGTAATGGAGTGGGTGATGCTGACAATCACAGAGATTTTAGGTCTATGAATTTTAATTTAGTGGTAAGTGCTTTAATTGTAAGATCCTTGAATAAGTGTACCTAAAGGATGTACTACTGGAATAAGCAAATAATATCCATCTTGATATTCTTGCCATAAAGGGAATCAGAAGAAAAAGGAAATTGCAGTTAAGTGGAAGGGTGACTCACTGGTCTCCCTTGAAGAAGCAAATGATAGAGTAGGCAGAGTTGATTTCATTATGTGTCCAAAGGCAAAAAGAAACATAATTTAATGGGACACGGGACACAATCATTTCACTTTTCAATACTCATGAGAAGCATCTGCAAAAAAAAGAAAAAACAAAAAACCAAGTGCCATGAAGATAATTATAGCTTATGCAACAACAGAGAGAACTTCGTTTGATTACCATCTGAGTATGGGATGATTGGAACTGTGATTTCATCTGTGTAGAGAGTTCCCAGTAAGGAACTTCTATCTATGTAGGTCAGCACCTTTTCTCTTCTTTATAATCTTAGAGAGTTGCCTAGGGTCATAAGAGAATGAGTGACTTACTCAGGGTCTCATCTTCAGTAGAACCCAAACCCATGCCTTCCTAGTTCAAAGTCCAAATCCCCATCCACTCTTCAATGCTACCTATCGATTACCATGAAGTGAAGCATAAAACTGGAGGATGTATGCTTGCCAGAGGTGGTTACTGTGTTGTGGAGGATGTCACTGAGTCCAAATGGAAGGGAGATTCCTTATAGACAGGGAAGCTTTCAGCTCTTTCTGGTTTTTTTTCAGTGATATTATGCTGCTTTCATCAAACCCATCCTGGAGCTTGCTAAGTAAGATGTGTAATGACTCAGAATAATTTGACCTATCTACCCACAGAGGAAAAGCTAAATGACTGAAGAATACCTATTACAGGTACTGTGACATGCACTTAGATGAACATTCCACATATCAGTACCTATACTGTGAACACTGAATTAGAATAAAATTGAGTAAGAGCAGTAGACTGTTACCTTTGAGAAATTGCATAGTACTTTTAAAGGTTTTTGGCTCCTTTCTGAAGCAAAGGCCCATCTATTTAACATCAATATTCTTTTGATGATGTTATATGGCTTCAATTGTTCAGTCAATAGCCTACCATGCTATCTGCAGCAAGTTTGAATTATCACAGTACCTGATGAATTAATGTTGACAGTTACTTGAAAGGCATTAAAAGGTATATGTTGTTCATGAAAAGAATGTAGCATATTACAAAGGAATTGCAATTGCCAAATGCACAGGGTAAATGGTATGAAGGATGACATTAAAAGGCTTATTAAGAAAATGGAGATGGGCCTGTCATGTAGCAAGAGAAAGAATATTGAAGTACTGCCTTTGTGCTCCAGGAGTATGCACCCAAATGACAAGCAATACAGAGAAGACCCCCATGTGAAGTAGAAATCCTGGGATGGGGGATGGGGTATGTGGGAGGGAGATTTGTAGAAGGACACAGAAAAAAGAGAAAGTTGTAGATAATTATGGTCTATGTCAATGGAGGGAGTACCCACGCTGATGACATCACAGAACCAGTGTAGATTCAAAGTTTCTCTATTCTAAATTTCCAATTTTTCCATTCTCTGTTCCTTTAGTGATGAAGAGGTGATCCATTTTCTCACCAAGACCATCCTCTCTACTTGTGTCCTTGATCTCATTTCTTTTTTCTCCATTGGCAGTTTACTACCATAATCATTCACCTTTTCTTTCTAATTTTCATTCTCTCTCTACTGTCTCCTCCCCTACTCCTTACAAACATACCAAACCCATCTCATCCCTAAGAAACCTTCATTTGTTTCTATGATTCACTAAAGCTAGCACGCTATGTATTCTCTCCCTTTTGCAGTTTCTAGTATAAAAAAACTATCTACCCTTTCTTATCCCACCACTCAAGTCTGATCTCCCTGCTCTTTGGTTTTCTGAGATCTTTGTTTGGCTGAAACTGACATTTCCAAGGTTGCCAGTGGGCTCTTATTTGCCAAATATTATGAACCCTTTTAAGACCTCATTCTGTCTAATATCTCTGCTGCCCCAGATCTGCTAAATGCTCTTTCCTCCTGTGTTTTTGTGGCATTGTTCCATTGATTCCTCTTATCCACCCATTTCTGAATTTCCTTTGCTGGATCGTCATATATGATATGCCTTCTATATGTGACTGTATCCTAGGGCCCTAGATACTCAGGTGCATAATCTCAGTATCATCCTTGATTTATCCTTCTCCGTCTTCTCCTCCATGTCCAATCTCTAGCTTAGTCTAGATTTTATCTCCATAATACATCTCACATCTGTACCATTATCTCTACACACATGGTCACCAACCTACTTTAAACTTTCATCATTTTTCACTTAGTTATTGCAAGAATATTCTAATTTGTCTTCATGCCTTGAATATCTCCTCTTCCAAATTCATTCTTCACAAAGTTGCCAAATTGATATTTCTAAAACACAGTTCTGACCACATTATCCCCTGTCAAGAAGCTTTGGAGTTTCAAGATAAAATATAAACTCCTTGTTTTGGCATTTAAAACCCTTTATACACTGGTTCTGGGCTACTTTTCCAGGATTAATGTACACCACTTCCCTTCATACACTCTAAAATCCAGCCAAAATGATTTAGTTGTACTTACCCACACCTGACATTCCATCTTACATGAGACCAAAAGCTCTACAAGAAGCCTTCCACTATGTTGGATGAACCCCATGTGGAAGATTTACGGGAAGACATGAATAGGAATTAAATAGGATGAAAAATCTTGGATGGTTATGAACTTCACCATGGGAGAGAGGATTCACATTAAGGGGATTATTGATCCATCAAAATATTGAAATGAGATTTCATTAGTTTTTTTTTGTTTATTATACAATGCCATTGACTCATATTGAGCTTGCAGTAAATTTAAAAACTTGTACCTTTTCACATGCACTGTTATCTAGCTGTAGCTTCCCTATCCTGTGTTTGTATATTTGAAATTTTGAATCCTTGTGCAAGATTTTTAGTTCATCCCTATTATGTTTGATTTAAATTCATTCCACTTTTCCATCTAGTTCAGCTCTTTCCTAATTACCATTTCTGTTTTCCAGTAAGTTAGTTATTCCCCTTGGTTCTGTATCATCTATAAATTTTTAAAAGTTAATGTTCATTAATAAATGTTCATTCTTGAATGAATGTTCACTTAAGTCACTAATAAAAATATCGATCAGAATAGAAACAAGAATGGAGACACTCCACTAGAAATCTCTATCCACAATAATGCTGAAGTGGGGAGGAGAAAAGAAGGGAATACATTTTTATTAAGTACCTACTATGTGCCAGAAATAATGCTAGGTTCTTTTAAATTATTATCTTCACATTAATCTTGTGGGATAGGCATTATTATTATGCTCATTTTACATTTGAATAAACCCAGGCAGGTGGTCATTTATTCATTCATTAAATCAGTATGCAATGGCCATGTCAGTCAACCAGTCCTAACTAACTTCTGTTATATATCCCTTGTCTCTCCACTTTTTCCCCTTGGGTATCATGAATGGCTTTGTCATACACCTTACTGGAATCCAAATACCCCAAGTTTAGAGTCTAGTAACATTACTAGAAAACGAAACAAGGTTAGTATGACCTGACTTTTTCTTGTTCAGTGAATTCAATTAACTCATTGTTAGAGGTCTGCTTGCTTAGCTATCCTTGGAGATATTCCAGTTGTCCATTAAGAACTGGTTACCTTCTAGGTATTTTGAATGTGTATGTGTGTGTGTGTGTGTGTGTGTGTGTGTGTGTGTGTGTGTGTGAGAGAGAGAGAGAGAGAGAGACAGACAGACAGACATATAGACAGAGAGAATGTATCCTCACATGTGTGTATCTTAAAAGATCCCTCCCATAAAAGAAATGGTCTTAGAAAAAAAACAGTGAGTCTTTTGAGTTACAGCTTTTCTCCCCTTTTTGCCCCTACCCCCCAGCTCAGAACATTGATCCCACTGTAAGGCCCCTCCTATAATCTGTTACCTTTTATGCCCTCCTTCAACACTCCTCTAGCTTTCTAGCAGGGCAGGGAGGAGCTCCCTGCCCCCATACCT
>JAQQSW010008609.1:0-13429 GCA_028646575.1 Pseudocheirus occidentalis
CTGCCATCTTGGCTCCTCCCCCCACTGTCTTATTTTTCATCATAATCTTCTATATGTGACTTGTCTCCACTAATAGATTACTAATCTCCTTGAAAACTATGTTTTCCTAGTGTCTAATACTGTGTCTTGTGTATCATCATTATTTAACACTATTGTTGAGAAATTTGGACTGAACAATAGTTCAGTTAAGTGAGCTTGGAATGTGGTTGAAGCCAGACTATAGGAAGGTACCTAGAGACATGTGTCAGGGCCCTATATTCAGTTCTGTTCCATGTAACAGTTTTTCCAATGATTTGCGTGAAGATAAGTGAGATATTAGCTTTTCAGATGACACAGACCAGGTGGACAATATCTTGGCATTTTAGAGTCAAGATAGAACAAAATCTTGATGTGCTGGAATGATGGACTGAATTAAGCGGGGTGAAATTTAACTGAATAAATGTAAAGTCCTATATTTGGGATTTAAAAATAAATTTAATTTCACAGGAACAAGATTAGGGAATGTTGTTTACTCGAAAATGTACTTGACACGTACAGTATAACAGGGGAATCAAAAAAACTGGTGTGACCCTAACCTATATTAGTAGAAAGTGTCCAGAACAGCAGAGGTAAGTCAATTGTACTCTTTATTAATTATCAGACAAAACTATCTAAAGTATTACATTCAGTTCTGTGCACACATTAGACGAAGGACATTACAAGTTGAAATGCATCCAAAAATGGATGGCCAGCCTTCTGAGGGCACTTCCAATTATATCATATAAGAACCAGTTTAGCCAGATTGATAGAAGTTTGAGTTGGGGAATGACCACAGTCTTCAAAACTTTATGTCACCTAGAAGAAAGATGAGACATTCTATCTGGTACAGAGGGCAGATCTCATACTGAGGTAGAAGTGATAGGGTAAAAGATTTTGACTCAATATAAGGATGGATTTCTTAACAATTACAACTCTCCAAAGCAAAAAAAAAAAGACACTTGCAGGAGGTAGTGATTTCTTTGCAAAGTACTGACTGATAACTTATAAAAGAAGTATAGAAGGTTTACTGCTCTGGTATGGAATTGGAAAAGATGATCTCAGAACAAGATGTCCCTTTCAGCTCTATGATTCTGGACTTACAGAAATAAGACATTTATAGAAATAAATAGAAAGATAAATTGTACTAATGTTTACTCTATTAAGACTAATTGATGAACACTTTCTTTTTGAAAGCACTAAGAATTCCCATTGAAAACATTTGTAAACAGTATTGAAAGTTAAGGCACCAACAGGCTAATCATTGCTAGATGTTACCAGTTGATCTGTATTTTTATTCTTTAAAAGTTTTATTATATTTTTTTCTCATATTAAATTCCTTTCCTCACACCCTAATGAACCCCTTCCCATTGTAATATTAAAAAAACAGCAAAATCAATTGTAACCATGTCTCACATTCTGTCTCTGCTTTGTCTTATCCTGTTTCTGAATACAGCATTGAATACTTTTCTACCTAGTCTGAGTTAGGATGGAAAATGTCCTCATCCTAGAATGCTGAGGTAGGTACATTGACTGTCATCACACATTCCTGGTGGTCTATGGACAGGGACCATCAAGCCCCCAGTAATCATGAATCAAGGTCCTGGGGTAAGAAATGCCTGTTGGAGTTACCTGTCTAAGATCCACAGGGATATTATTCACTAGTCAAGACATCGCAACTCCTTCCTTCTCCTGGAGGTCTTTTGCTAATGCTTTCCCCTTGGAGATTGCTTTCCATTTACTCTGTATGTCTGTACCTAGCTATTTACATGTTTTCTGCCCCCACACTTCATTAAAATATAAATTCTTTGAAGGCAGTGACTGGTTTGCAACTTATTTTGTATTCCTAGCTCATAGTACAGTGTTTGGTATGTAGTAAGAGTTTAATAAATGCTTCTTGACCATTTAACTCTATATTTGAACCTGAGCACTGATCAGAAAATACATCTAGCTAGTATAGTTTCTGTAGAAGACACAAATTCTTTGGATTTTTTTTCCAAATAATTTGACTCTTCCAATATAGAAAAAAGCACCATTCCTTAGGTAATTGGGCTGCACGGTGGATAGAATACTGGGCCAGGAGTCAGAAAAAACTGATTTCAAAACTCACTTCAGATCCCTACTAGCCATGTGAACCTGGGCAAGTCACTTATGTAATATTCTGTTTCCAGTTTCCTCAACTGTAAAAATGGGAATAATAATAGTACCTATTTACCTCTTAGGTTTTTGGAAGAACCACATGAAATAATATGTGTACAGGGCCTGACACATAAAAGGCACTTGAGAAAGATACCTCCTAGAGTCAAGTATGAGCTTGACTTAAAAAGAGAAGAATCAGTCCAAGCAGCTTGAAAACTATTCAAGGCAATATCTGATTGTAAGAAATTGAAATTTTATACATTTCCAAAAAGCCAATAATGATAGACTCCTTGAATCTCTGACTTGGAAGGAAACTGAAACATTATCTAATCCAATCTTCATCTGGACAGAAATGCCTATTTCAACACCCTCAAAAAATGACCATGTAGCCAATTCTTGATGACCTCCAGTAATGGAGAATTCACTCCCTCCATAAAATAGCCTTTCAGAAAGTTCTAAATATTAGGAAGGTTTTTCTTTTTTCAAGTCCCTGCTACCAATCAAGAACAGTGATTGTGTGCAACAAGTACTACACTCACAAACATAGACTATAATCTGAGTTCCTGCAACACACTTCATGAGAGAAACTTCAAAGGATTTTGCCCTTACAACTCTAATCAAAGCTGGATATGCTGACATGCATCTGAAATTCCTTCCTGTCAGAGAGGTTGAGGCTGATAAGTTCCTTTTGCTGGGGAATTCTAAGCTGCAGTAGACTAAGCTGATTGACTATCTGCTTTAATGTCGGCAACAATTTGGTGAACCTCTGAGAGTAGGAGATCACCAGGCTGCCCAAAGATAAGGGAATCAGGCCAACTGGAAACAGCATAGGCCAGAACTCCTCTACTGGTCAGTAGTGAGACCAGGCCAATGAGTAGCTGCTCCACTTTCAAATCTGCGTGATATAGGGAAACCTGGTCTCAAAAACAACAACACTCTTAGATAGGCCTAGTCTGTTCCCTTCCCTCTCTTTCTATGATTATGGAGGGTGCTCGTATATGTCAAGGAGAGAGGGAATGTAGAGAAAGGAGGCAGAAGGTATATTGTCTGAAGCTGTTGATACAAGCATAGTAGCACAGACTTAAACCTGTATGGGAACTTGGAGTCTGTCTAGCCCATTTTCCTCACTATATAGATGTCAGGTTAATATATTTTCAAAAAATAATAAAACACAGTTAAGACCATTTATTCTTTCTTCCCATTAGTGTTACATTTCATAAGGTCATCAGTGGTTTCTTACCTGCCCCTGCCAAAGAGTTTCTCAGTGTCTCAATTATTCATGTCACCCCCATTTACTCAGGACGTTGAAGACTATAGCCATGTCTCATTCCAAATGTCTTGTAGTCATTATGAGCACTGCTTTCTGTGTCAGCATAAGAATTTTTGAAAGGGAGGAAACATCTAGCTCCCAATTACTTGCTGACTTTTATTGTCTAAATAAATGGCTGTCAATAGGACTTTCTTTCCTAGTGACAAGTTAAAGTTTCCTAAGATGGACTGTCTCATTAGACTGAGGTACTTGAAGACATTTATCTTTTCTTAATAACTAATCAGCAGCTCATGATTTTGAAATGATATTATTATAGATCTAGCAAAGAGAAGCGAAAAACGGAAACTTTCTCTCTAGCTTACAATAATCAGTTTTCCTTCATGAATTAGGATGCTTCTGATTCTCTTGGGTTATGATACTTTTTTCTTAATCATTATTTTTTTATTTATTTTTAGTTTTCAACATTCATTTCCATAAGATTTTGAGTTACAAATTTTGTCCCCATCTTTCCCCTAACCCCTACCCCAAGATAGCAAGGTGACTGATTACTGCTTCCCCCAGTCTGCTCTCTTATATCTTCACCCATATCCCCTCTAACTTTCTAGTAGGGCAAGATGAATTTCTATACCCCAGTGCCTATAGATCTTATTTCTCAGTTGCATGAAAAAAAAATTTTTAACATTTTTTTTAAAAAACTTTGATTTCCAGTTTCTTTCGCTTTTTCCCTCCTCACCAACTCCCACTGCAAAGGCAAGCAATTCATGTGTCATACATGTGTAGTTACACAAAATATTTCCATCATAGTTATATTGTGAAAGACTATGTTTCCCTCCATCCTGTGCTGCCTCCTATATTTTCTGCCTTTACCCTGTCACTTTTTAAGCATATGTGCTTCTAACTACCCTCTCCCCCAATCTGCACTCCCTTCTATCACCCTCTCTCTTATCCCCTTCACCCCTACTTTCTTGTAGGGTAAGATACTGAAATGAATGTGTATGTTATTCCCTCCTTAAGACATTCAGTGAAAGGTTGACCCATTGCCTTTCACCTTCCAGCTCTTCTCCTCCATTATAAAAGTTTTCTCTTGCCTCTTTTATATGAGATAAATTGCCCTATCCTATCTCTCCTTCTCTCATTATGTTCCTCTATCACTTTTTAATTTTATTTTTTAGATATCATCCCTTCCTATCCAACTGATCCTGTGCTCTCTGACTATGTATACATATACACACATATACACACACTCACATATTAATTTATACATACATATATCTTCCTATATATACATATATATTCCATTCAACTATCCTCATACTGAGAAAAGTCTCATGAGTTACAATTATCATTTTTCCATGTAGGAATGTAAATAGTTCAATTAAGTTCCTTATGAATTCTCTTTCCTGGTTACCTTCTCATGCTTCTCTTGCTTCTTGTATTTGAACATCAAATTTTCTGTTCTGGTTTTTTCAATAAGAATACTTGAAAGTCCTATATTTCATTGAATGACCATATTTCCCCTGAAGCATTATACTCAGTTTTGCTGCACAGGTGATTCTTGATTTTAATATCTAGCTCCTTTGACCTTTGGAATATCATATTCCAAGTCCTTTAAACCCTTAGTGTAGAAGCTTCTAGATCTTCTGTTATCCTGGTTGTATTTCTACAACACTCAAATTGTTTCTTCCTGCCAGTTTGTAATATTTTCTCCTTGACCTGAGAACTCTGTAATTTGGTCATGATATTCCTAGGAGGTTTTTTTTTTGGGGGGGGGGAGGGGATCCTTTTCAAGAGGCAATTAGTGAATTCTTTTAATTTCTATCTTACCCTCTGGTTCTAGAATATCAGGGCAATTTTCCTTGAGAATTTCTTGAAGGATGACTTTTAGGCTATTTTTTTTATCATGGCTTTCAGGTACTCCAATAATTTTTAAATTATCTCTCCTGGATCTATTTTCCAGATCAGTGGGTGTTTTTTTTCCAATTATATATTTCACATTGCCTTCTATTTTTTCATTTCTTGGATCTTTTTTATAGTATCTTGATTTCTCATAGTCATTGGCTTCCATTTGCTCTAATCTGCTTTTGAAGGAATTATTCTCTTCAGTGAGTTTTTGAAATTTCTTTTCCATCTGGGCAATTCAGTTTTTTAAGGCATTCTTCTCATTGTTTTTTTGGGTGTCTTTGCCATTTGAGTTAATCTATTTTTAAGATGTTATTTTCTTCAGTATTTTGGGAAGTCTCATTTAGCAGGCTGTTGACTTGCTTATCATGATTTTCTTGCATCATTCTCATTTCTCTTCCCAATTTTTCCTCCACTTCTCTTACTTGATTTTCAAAATCCTTCTTGAGCTCCTGCATGGTTTGTAACCAGCTCATATTTTTCTTGGAAGCTTTTGATGCAGGAGTTTTTACTTCATTGACTTCTTCTGGTTCCATGTTTTGATCTTTTTTTGTCTCCAAAAAATGATTCTATGATCTGATCATGCTTCTACCGTTTGCTCATCTTGCCATTTACTTGACTTTTGAGCTCTTTTCCATGGGAGAACTCTGCTTCCAGGGTGCAGAGAGTCCTGTCCCAAATGTCTGGGGTTTTCACAAATGTTGTTAGAGCTATGAGGAGGGCACCCTCTCTACAAACACCTCAAGTTCTGGCTCACTGGCCACACACCCCACATCCAGCACTCAAGACTGTGATCCAGATCCAAGCAGGTCAAAGCAAGAGCAATTACCCTCTGAATGGTCACTTAGTCCTGCTATGATATGTAGACCAGGAGTTCTGGAGGGGCCATGCTGTGCCACCTCCACCACCTCTTGCTCCTGGGGGCAGGGACTGGATGGTGCTCTTCTGTCACCCAGTTCCAAAAGAGTTTCCCTCTTACCTTTTACTTTCTGTTTGGCATTTATGGGTTGAGAATTCATTGGAAACCTCCACAGCTACTGGTGATTCACTCTCTTGAAGTCTGCTCTGGCAGGTCTGTGCCATAAGTCAGAGTGCCCCAGGCTGGTCATGTGTGGTTCAAGTGGGACTGTGCTTGGCTCTCAAACTGGTGCAATAGACCCTTCCTGTCAGCCTGCCAGGCTGCTTCAGCAGGAAATGTGTTTCTCTCTGTCACTTTGTGGATTCTGTAGCTCTAATTTGTTTATAGTCATATTTTATGGGTATTGGAGGTGTTTGGAGTGGGAGCCGTGCAGAGTTCCTCTTTTTACTCCACCATCTTGACTCTGCCCAGTTATGATACATTTTAGCAGTGGACTGAACAGATATCTTTTCGCACCCCAAAAGACCCATTTGAGTATTTTGACTTCTTGTGATTCATGTTTTATTTAACTAAGAATTATTTCAGGTAAGTCTGACTTGAGGAAGCATCATCTCCTGTTCTAATGGACATAATTAGGACAATATCTTCAAATGAGCAGAAAAATCTTTGCCCTATTTTCTGGACTTGGAAGAACCTGATGACTCCTTGTTTGGAGAGAACACCAGAATACTGCTTAATTGGCCATACCCTCCAATGCAAAAAAGCAAACTGAATGGCTTCTGAAACAGGTCAATTATGAGTGGAGTTCCCATAAACCAATGAGCATTTGGTTTTTTTAATGTTTTAAATTAATAAGCATTCATTTTCTTTCCCTTTGTAATGGTAAGGGAATTTGAAGATCTTCCCTTACCTTTAATGGGCCTCAAATGGAACCCAATAGGAGGGACTTGATTGGGGAGAGACCTGGTTTTCAGGAAGCCCCAACACCTTTTGTTACTTTGTGATTAGACAGTGGATCACAAAGATTGTGATGTCCTCTGACCCTGAAGAAGGATACAGATACTCTGAGATGAGGTGTTGCTTAGGGGCTCACTTATGGGAAGAGTTGTGTGATTTGACCAGATGAGACTCTAGGTAGCCATTGAACCCCCCAGCTTTGAAAACCCAAATGTTGGTGCTTCTCTCTCTGGTAACTAACCTGTGCTATAGCCATCCCAGGTATACTATGTTATACCCTCCTACCACCTTCTCAATTTAAAAGAAAAACAAAACCCATTGTAACAAAAATGCAATGTAGCATTCTTCATCATCAGTACCATAGAATTATGGTTGATCATTACTTAACAGCATTTATTACAACTGCTATGTAAAAGGTATTGTAATAGGCCTTGGGGATACAAAGACAAATGTGAAAGTCTCCACCCTCAAAAAGCTTACATTCTATTGGAAAACCACAAATATGAGTACTTATGTATTAATTAATTAATTAATTACAAATTAATTACAAAGAGAATTAATTTAAATAAATACAAAGTAGATGGGGGAGTTTGGGAATTTGTCTTTGGGGAATAGAAAGAATCAATGTAGAAGGTGGTGCTTGAACTGAGGATTTTATGAGGTTAAGTTGAGTAGGATTACATTCCAGGATGGAGAATGGCTAGTGTCAAGGCTTTTAGCTCAAAGATAGGACATGGGATGCCAACAGAAAAAGCCAGGATTTGGGCTAGATTGCAGAGTATAGGAAGAGGTGTAATTTCCAATAAAGCTGGAAAGGTAGTTTGGAAACAAGGACTAAATGCAAAACAAAGGAGTTTATATTTGATCTTAGAGGCAATGGGAATTCATTGACTAGAATATAGTGAGTGATATGGTCCAATCTTTAGATAAGGAAGATCACTGTCAGTTTTGTGACAGATTGGAGTAGGTGAATTATGAAACAGGAGCAGACATGCCAAGTCCTTAGGGTACTCACCAGAAAAGACCACAATAGCAGTGGAAAGTGGATCTGCAATGACACTTGAATAATCATAAAGGGTGTGGGAACAAACTGCACCAAAAAGATGAAGACAATCAGTGAAAGGGGCATAGAGGCAGATGGCATTGGGACAGGGGTATGATGGTGAAGGAAGGAAGGCAGCATGAAGCAGAGGATGGGGAGGGGCAAGGCAGAGAGTATCTCTCATGTAAATGAATTAGAATTGAGAGCACCAGTCAGTATGGACCCAATGGGGACAGAATAGGACTGGGGTTGTGAGCAGGAGTTTGAGGTTCCATTTTATAGGCTTTGGGGAGGGGAGGGAAAGAGAGTAACTCTAATATAATGCCCAATGGGATTGGTTCATTAATATATCAAAATCATCTTGAAGTTGCCAGTAGAACTTTACAGTTAACTTCTTCGCCACATTTTAAAAGTATCACCATTTGGTGATCTGCTGGTCTTACTGCTGATGTCCAGAATTTGTCTGAGATTCACAGATCATTGGAACAAAAGGCGTTGACAGCAGAGTGCTGTTTGCCCTTGATTCAGTGCCTCTTACCAGGATGTGATTTGTGGTTAGTATGCACTCCATTTTGTATATTAGACCCCTTTGGAACAGTTTATAAATGACTTCCAGGTTCTCCTTTGCAGTCTAATTTCATGATATCGCCACTTTATACTGGCTACTTACAAACTTACTAACAAGAAGTGAGGGGCCTTCAAGAGGATTAGACTAAGACACAATTTTAACACAAGTGGGAAAGGCAGGAGGCAGGGAGACCACTTAGGAAGTTATTGCAATGATACAGATGAGAGGTGAAAGTGGGTGGACTAAGGTGATGGCTGTGTGAGTAGGGAGAAGGAGTTGAATATGAGAGATGTGTAGGTAGAAATGCTGTGATTTGGCAATTAATTAGATAGGTGGGGTAGAAGTATAAGGAATTAAGGATAACATCCAAGTTAGAAAATTACCAAAAAAGTTACAAAGTTATAAAATACTGGAAAGATGATGGTACCTTTAACAGAAATAGGACATTTTGGAAGGGGCATAGGATTTGAGGTATGTATAATGAGTTCAATTTGAGTTTGAGATGTCTTCAGGATATTCAGGTTTGAAATGCAATTGGCAAATAGTGATGTGGGACTAGAGATCAGAAGAAAAGCCAGAGTGCATCATGAGTATCCCGGTAGCAATTCTCCCACTCAGTTCAGAAATTTCTATCATTCTGAAGGTACCTAGGGTTCCCTCCTCCATGGTGGTAGAGAATCTACTTCTTCCTCACTGAAGGAATTTCCCTATGAGATAGGCATACCTTAGAAAATCATGAAAAAGGGATGATATAGTTTACTTTAATAGCCAACATTAACAGGAGAAATATGATTTAAGTATATGATAAAGTTTAGAAAGTATTAATTAAAATAATTCTAAATTATTAAATTTCTTTCTATCAAATCTTTAGCATATTGATATTATAGTCAGTACAAGTTGTCACCATACAAACCAAATGAGCATTTTACTTGGGTCAAATAAAACTGTTGTTTTAATGGCATTTCCCAGTATATAATCAGATCTACATTTGGTTGTGTTCTTTTAAAATCACACTACAATAAAAGAATTAACAAAAACATTCCATCAAAAGATTTCCATACTGTATCTGATACTTACTTTGAAGAAATGTAGGACAGTGCTCTCAGACTGAAAAATTACCATACTACACATTGCAGAATGAATTAAATATAGGACAAGTTTTAATTACAACGTAAAGAACATAGAAAGGATTCAGATCTGAGCCTATAGTTCAGAAACCTCCTTTCCCTTTCAATTCAATTTCACCAACATTTATTAAGGACCCCTAAGTTATAGTCTCCTTGCCACAATCAAAACTACTCTTTGAAAAATAAGGATCAGTTGAGGAGCTTGTTGTTTTGTCCAAAGTGTCTGATTTGTTTTGAAGTGAATTGACTGTGTGTTTTGGATTTATGTAGACATGATCTTAATTATACCTTTGAGCAGCACTATATAGGTGTACAAAATAAGGACAAAATTCATAATAACAGACTATGCATACTTTAAGCACATCCTAGATGAGGGGGAAATAAACAGACTTTTTCAAATGATTTTACAAATATACATCTTAATGGTAAGAATTGCCAGAAATTGTTGAGAATATAAGACCCTGTGTCAATGAGTCTTCTTCAAAAATAATTTAATTTATAAGATTATTGAATCAGATCTGCCAGAGTCCCTAAAAGTCAACTAGACCAAGTCCCTACATGAGAGAACTGAAGCCCAGAGACATTAACTTAACTAAGCTCACATAGGCACAATTCCTGGCACATAGTAAGCAGGAGCATAATAAATGTTTATTGACTGATTAAGTGACCTAAATGCTCTGATTCTAAATCTCCACCCTTTCTATCATACCATTCTGCCTTTACAAAGATGAGCTCTGTTGTATTCCTCCACTCCTGACAGATCTACCCCTAACTTTTCAATTGACTAACCTCACCTTTGCAACATTCATCTGTAAGTTCAGAGGAAAGCTGTAATTTTATTTTACTTGGCTCATGGTTAGTTAGTTGATATGTTGGTATGGACGTCATATTTCTAGTACATTACGTAAATTGTATTTAGAGTCTTTTTTATGTAAATGCACATAATCTATGGAACATTCTCCACCATGTCACAATACCTAGACACATATCTAAGTGGGTAGACACTTAAGTTATCTGTCTGAGAAGCAGATAAATTTCTGAAGGACCCAGGGGAGGTATGGAAGACACAGAAAGTGAAAAAAAAGGTAGATAATGTAATGAGAAAGAATTGGATTCTCACCTAGGAACTATTCAAAAGCAATGAACTGCAGTGAGAAAAAAAAGCAGTTAGATTAAATTAACTATCTTAACAAGAGCTAATCAATTGATTTGCTTGAACAGCATGGTATTGACCACAAGGTGAAACTCCAGAGGAAGTTTAACTAAATATACTAATGCTTTTTCTCAACTGGCTTATTATTTCATTTTCTGTAGACATGTAACATGAACCTTTGCAACACTGCCTATATAAATAAGAATTATATTCTCCTGAAAATTATGAAAGGATAAATCCTCAAAATCAATACAGTCATACTGAGCCACTGATACATGAATGAAATTTTCTAAAGAACTGAAATATACCCAAGATGGTGTGATGGATAGAGACCTGAATTGTAGTCAGGAAAACTTGGGTTGAAAGCCTGCCACAGACACTATGTGACCCTCAACTAGTAACCTAATTTCTCTGGACCTCAGTTTTCATGCCTGTAAAATGGTATTGGATTTGATGACATCTCTGATTCTTTCCATATCTAAACTTATCATCTTTTGGTTTCTTTGAGGTTGGAGAATAAAAAATAGTACAGGCCCTCTAAGGATTTTTTTTGCAAATGGGAAATCTATATTTTTATGTTTTGTGATTACCATTTTATTTTTTCATATTTAATATTTCATTTTCCTCAATTACATGCAAAAACAATTTTAACGTTCTTATTTTTTAATATTTAGTTTCAAATTCACTCCCTCCCTCCTTTTCCTCTCCCTTTCCCTCCACTGAGAAGGCAAACAATTTGATATTAGTTATATGTGTGTAGTCATGCAAAGTATATGTCCATGTAAGTCATTCTATGAAAGAAAAATAAAAAAAGTAAAGAAAAAGTGTTTTTGATCAACATTCAAGCTCTACCAGTTCTTTCTCTGGAGATGGACAGTATCTTTCATCATAAGTATTATAGAATTGCCTTGGATCGTTCTATTGTTGAGAATAATCATTCACAGTAGCTCAAAACACATTACTGTGTACACTGTTCTGGTTCTGCTCATTTCACTTTGCATTAGTTCATATAAGTCATTTCATGTTTTGTTTTGTTTTTACCTGAGAGGATCCTGCTTATCATTTCATAAAGCACAATACTATTCCATCACAGTCATATACAACTTGTTCAGTCGTCCCCCAATTGCAGGGCATCTCTTCAATTTCCAATCCTTTCCCACCATTAAAAAGGCTACTACAATTTTGTACAAATATGTTCTTTTTTTGTGTCTTTGGGATACAGACCTAGCATAGTTCCAAATTGCTCTCCAGAATGGTTGAATCAGTATGTAACTTCACCAACAGTGCATTAGTGTTTTAATTTTCCCACATTGCCTCCAACATTTGTCATTTTCCTTTTCTGTCATATTAGCCAGTCTGACAGGTGGGAGGCAGAAGTAGCTCAGAGCTGTCTTCATTTGCATTTCTTTCTTCCATAGTGAATCATGTTTTCATATGCTTATAGATACTTTTGATAACTTTTTTGAAAACTGCCTATTCATATCCTTTGGCATTTATCAATTGAGGAATGACTTTTATTTCTATAAATTTGACTCCATTTTCTGTAAGTTTGAGAGTTGAAATCTTTATCAGAGAAACTCAGTGGTAAAAATATTTTTGCAGTAATGAAAACCAACTATGTATATCCCTCCATCCTATATTCCCCCTATTTAGCCTACTCACTCCCTCCTTTTACCCTGTCCATTCTCTACAGTATTTCACTTCTGACTTTTATCTCTCCCAAACTGCCTTACCTTCTATCACCTCGTCCCCCTTCTCTTATTCCCTTTCCCTGTGTGGTAAGACACATTCCTACACCCAAATGAGTATGTATATTATTCCCTCATTGAGTCAATTCCAATAGTTCATGTGCTTTCCTATGCAGTTACCCCATTTTTCCCTCCACTATAAAATCCCTTTTATGTGAAATAATTTATCCCATTCTACCTTTCCCTTTTCCCTTCTCCCAGTGGATTATTCTTTTGCACCCCTTAATTTTTTTAGATAATCAGACCATCACATTTAACTCATACCTCTACTTTCTGTCTACTAACTGCCCTAACAATGAGAAAGTTTTTAGGAGTTGTAAATACCATTTTCCTATGAAGGAATATAAACAGTTTAACCTTCTTGAATCCCTTATGATTTCTCTTTCCTGTTTACTTTTTTATGCTTCTTTTGCATCCTGTATTTGAAAGTCAATTTTTCTATTCAGCTCTGGTGTTTTTATCTGGAATGCTTAAAAGTCTTCAATTTGACTATCCACTTTTTCCTTGCATTCTGAAGTTTTGCAGGGTAAGTCCCTCTTGACTATAATTCTAGCACTTTGGCACACTGAAATATTGTATTATAATCCCTCTTATTCTTTAATGTAGAAGCTGATAAATCCTGTATGATCCTAACTGTGGCTCCACTATTCTT
>JAQQSW010008610.1:0-13429 GCA_028646575.1 Pseudocheirus occidentalis
GTGTTGTCTTCCTCCTGTTCCATGCTTTGATCCTTTTTGTCCCCAAAAAAGGATTCTAGAGTTTGTTTACTGTTCTTACCTTGCTTTCTTTTCCTATTCATATTGGCCAGTCAATTAATTGCTGAATTTTTTTTTTTAGCTCTCTGGAACTCTGCTTCCAGGGGAAAAAGCTCTGTCCCCAATTGATGGGATTTTCACAGCTGCCAGAGCTATTAGGGGGGTGATACAGCCCCCACCAGCCTTGGCTCACTGAAAACGCACACCAGGACCATGACCCAAGACCATGATCTGGATCCAGGCCTCTCAATGCAAGAGTACTTGGTCTCTGAACAATCACTTGGCACCCCTGGGGTCTTCAGGCCAGGAACTCTGAAGCAGCTGGGTGGAGGTGGCTTCCATTTCTGCCACTACTGCTGCTTCCACTGCTTCCTTGCCCTGTGCACAGTTCAGCCAGATCGCTTTTCTCCCCAAAATTTAACTGAATTCCACTGATCTTTCTATTAGTCCTTATTTCTCCTGGCTTGATAAATCTGGAAACTGCCGCAGCTGCTACTGATCCACTCTCCTGAAGACTCTAGCTGTGGCTCCTCTTGACCATCCTGGGGCCAGGCCATGGTTTGAGGTTGGGCTATTTTCAGCTCCCAACCTGCTGCAATGAGACCTTTGTGCTGAGCTGCTTTCAGCAAGAGATGTGTTTCCTGTATTTTTGTGAGTTTTGGAGCCCTAACATTTGTTTAGAATCATATTTTATGTGTATTTGAGGTGGCTATGTGGGAGCTGTGAAACTTTGCTGCTTCTACGCTGCTATCTTAGATTCCCTTTCAATGTTTTATTAATTATTTATTTTTAGTTTTCAACATTCAAGATTCTGAGTTCCAAATTTTCTCCTTATCTCTCCCTCCCCCCACACCACCCCAAGATGGGGTGCATTCTAAATACCTCTTTCTCCAATCTTTCAAACCTACTATCAACCCTCCCTTCTCTGTTTTCCTGTATGGCAAGATAGATTTCTATGTCCCATTGTCTGTGTATCTTATTTCTCAGTTGCATGTAAAAACAATTTTTAACATTAGTTTTTGAAACTTTGAATTCCAAATTCTCTCCTTCCCTCCCTCCCTCCTTAGCTACCCTCATTGAGAAGGCAAGTAATTAAATATAGACTATACATCTGTAGTCATGCAAAACACTTCCAGAATAGTCATGCTGTGAAGGATTAACTACATTTCCCTCCATCCATTCCACACCCCATTTATTCTACTCTCTCCTTTGATCCTGTCCCTCCTCAAAAGTGTTTGTTTCTGATTACTCCCTCTTACAATCTGCCCTCCCTTCCTTCTTTCATCCCATTTCTCTTATTCCCCTCTCCCCCCACCACTTTCCTGTAGAGTCAGAAAGATTTCTATACCCAATTCTGTGTGTATGTTATTCCCTCCTTAAGTCAAATCCTAAGAGGGTAAAGTTCACTTATTCCCTATCACTAACCCCCTCTTCGCTTCCATTGTAAAAGTTTTTTCTTGCTTCTTTTATGTGAGATAATTTACTCTATTCTCCTTCTCCTTTTCCCCTCAAGTGCATTCTTCTCTCCTTAATTTTGTTTTTTTAGATATTATCCCTTCATATTCAATTCACCCTGTGGCCCTCTCCCTCTCTCTCTCTCTCTCTCTGTATATGTATATGTATGTATACATGTGTATGTAGGTGTATATGTACACATATATGTATATATGTATATATTACTTCCAACTACCCTAATATTGAGAAAGGTCTTATGAGTTACAAATATTTTTCTATGTAGGAATGTAAACAGTTCAACTTTAATAAACCCCTTATAATTTCTCTTTGTTGTTTAAACTTTTCATGCTTCCCTTGAGTCTTGTAATCATATTTTTTATTCAGCTCTTGTCTTTTCATCAAGAATGCCTGAAAATCCTCTATTCTGTTGAATGTTCATTTTTTCCCCTGAAGTATTATACTCAGTTTTTCTGGATAAGTCATTCTGGTTTTTAATCCTAACTCCTCTGACTTCTGGAATATTATATTCCAACCATTCAATACCTAATGTAGAAGCTGCTAAATCTTGTGTTGTCCTGATAGTTTCTTACAGTAATTGAATTGTTTCTTTCTGACTTCTTGCAATATTTTCTCCTTGACATGGGAACTGTGGAATTTGGCAATAATATTCCTGGGAGTTTTCCTTTTGGGATGTCTTTCAGGAGGTAATCAGTGGATTCTTTCCATTTCCATTTTCATCTCTGATTCTAGAATATCAGGGCAGTTTTATTCACTAATTTCTTGAAAAATGATGTCTAAGCTCTTTTTTGATCATGGCTTTTAGTAGTTCAGTAATTTGTAAGATATTTCTCCAGGATCTATTTTCCAGGACAATGGTTTTTCCAATGAGATATTTCATATCTTCTTTTTTGCATTCTTTTGCTTTTGTTTTATAATTTCTTGATTTTTCATGGAGTCATTAGTTTCTATTTGCTCCATTCTAATTTTTAAGGAATTATTTTCTTTAGTGAGCTTTTGAAACTTCTTTTCCATTTGGCCACTTCTGATTTTTAAGGCATTCTTCTCCTCATTGGCTTTTTGGATCTCTTTTGCCATTTGAGTTTATTTTTAA
Source organism: Pseudocheirus occidentalis (assembly GCA_028646575.1). Classification (NCBI taxonomy): domain Eukaryota; kingdom Metazoa; phylum Chordata; class Mammalia; order Diprotodontia; family Pseudocheiridae; genus Pseudocheirus; species Pseudocheirus occidentalis. The sequence goes on from JAQQSW010008610.1 coordinate 2,624, forward strand.
GGTGTTATTTTCTTCAGTATTTGGGGGGAGAATCTCCTTTAGCAAGCTGTTGATTAATTTTTCATGATTTTCTTGCATCACTCTCATTTCTCTCCCTAATTTTTCCTCTACCTCTCTTACTTGATATTCAGAATCCTTGCTGAGCTCTTCCATGGCCTGAGACCAATTCATATTTTTCTTGGAGGCTTTTGATGTAGGAGTTTTGACTTTGTTTTCTTCTTCTGGTTGTATGTTTTATTTTTCTTTGTCACCAAATTAAGATCCTATAGTCTGAGTTTTTTCCCCACTGTTTGCTTCTTTTCCCAGCCAATTACTTGATTTTTTAACTCTGTGTTAAGGTAAGACTCTGCTTCCCCTGTGGAGGCTACAATGTCCCAATCTTCAGGAATGTTGGGCAGCTATTTTCAGAGATACTTCTAAGAACCTGCAAATTTTCAGTTCTTCCAAGGTAGTATGATCAAAGGGGAGGTGTTTACTTCTTTCTTGGCCTGTGCTCTGGTCTGTGAGTGACCACAAGTACTTTTTTTGTCCTTGGAATTATTAGGAAGATTCCCCCTCCACTGCTACCATAAGCTCCACTAAACCAGGGCTCCTCTTTGCCCCAGGACTGCCACCCAGTTCCAGAGAATCCTGCCTCACCACCAGCAACAATATCCCTGCAATCCCCATCTGATCAGCCACTAAATCCCCATGCTGGCTGTGGACCAAGGATTTTAGAAACAGCCACTGCTGCCACTGCCACCATCCCGGTGCTGGGGCTAGGTCATGCTACTCTCTCAGCCAGGTCCTACAGACCTTTCCTACTGACCTTTTAAGTTATCTTTTGGGTTGAGAAGATGGGAAACCACCACAGCCACCAGTGATTCAGTCCCTTGAAGCCTGCTCTGGGTTTGCTGGGGCAGGGTTTTACTGTCCTGTTTTGTGTTTTACTATGTTCTTCTCCTAGCCCAGTGCAATAGACATTTCCTGTCAACCTTTCTGGTTGTCTTGATCTGGGAATTTGTTTTACTCTGTCATTTTGTAGGTTCTATTACTCTAGAATTTGTTTAGAGCCATTTTAAAGGTATTTGAAGTGTTTGGGAGAGAGCTCAAGCAAGTCCCTGCTTTTACTCCACCATCTTAGCTCTACCTATAAGCAATTGACCTGGGGAATTAGGGAAAGCTTCAGAAAGAAAGTAGCATTTGAGTCACCTTTAAAGGACAATAGGATCATAAATCTATATGTATATGTGTGTATACAGATATGTATGTGTATATATATATATATAGAGAGAGATATGTACATATTTAGAAATATATATGTGTGTGTATGTGTATGTGTGTGTGTGTGTGTGTGGGTGTGTGTGTGCATACATATGTAAGAGACAAAGGGGACAATTTACATTTAATCTAACCCATACCAAAAATGATTTCTTATTTTGTCATCTTTCTCTCTTTCTTCCTTACACTCTATGGCATCATCCTTAAGAAGTGACCACCTACCTCCTGTTTGTAGACCTCTAACAGGGGAGAGAGGGAAGCCCATAGAGAAACCCATGACATTTTGAGATAGTTTTAATTTTATAAAGCCTGATTTGCTTCTTTTTTTTGTAATTTTCATGCATTTATTTCTCCTGGTTTTGACCTCTTGAGGTCAAAGAAAATAAGTCTAATTTCTTTTCCAGAAGATGGCCCTTCAAATCCTTGAGAGCTACCATATTCCCCCAGAAGTTTTCTTTTTTCAAAGAAAATCATTCCAAGTTCCTTCAATTGATTTTCATACAGCATGAACTCAAAAGTGTATCACCTTATTTTCCTCCTTTATATTTCTCCACTTTATCAACAGGCAAAAGGTGATAGGATGTGGTGGGATATTCCAGGTTTAGGGAGCAAAGCGATAAATTTCAGAGTATGTTCCGTAAACTGAGAATAATTATTTGTCTGGATCATAGAGTGATTTATTTGAAAAGTTCCCTTAGGTATGTGTGACGGAGGGGCTTTTTCCACCCACAGTCTCCTCTAAAATAGGTATAGATACCACAAAGTGGTTCATGGTTAGGGAATTTGGGATAATATTCAGAAATTTCCACTTTCAAATCAATCCTCAGACACTTACTAGCTGTGTGACCTTAGGAAAGTTACTTAACATCTGTCTGCCTCAGTTTTCTCAAGTCTAAAATGTGTAAAAATATTGACACCTACTTGCCAGGATTGATGTAAAGACAAGAAAAAAGATAATATCTGTGAAATATCTGCCATAGTTCGTGGCATAATGCTGATGTTTAATAAAAGCTTGTTTACTTCCTTTATATATCTTATAAGGGTTCTTACTTGGCTGCTAAGCCATGATTCTGTGGATTTACTAAAAGGTTAATCCTTGTTCCTCATGGCTCTCCCTCCTATTGCCATGGAGAGGGCAAGGGTGATTTTCAGAGCTCACCTAGTGGGAGGAATTCCTTTCCACACACTGGCCTGCAAGTTGTGAACTCATGGTTTCCTAAGCAAGTCTGTGTCTGGGATGGGGTTTCCTCCTGTTTATGTCTTCCATTCACTGGCACTGGGACTTATTGGATCTAGAAGGGAGCTGGAGGCTTACCCATTCTTGGGTTCCTGGGCAACACATTATCAGCCGCCAGAACAATTGCATTAACAAAAGCAGCAGCAAAAGAAGGGGTAGGGAAAGAGTCACCCACAGAGAGCAAAGTCATTGAATCAAAGGGCTATATTGAGTGAAATGAAATGTAAAATATTTAATAAGCATCTCTCAGAAAGAAGTGGTTTGCAAATATCCCATTGAGACTTGAATATTAGCCTTGCAACTGATTATAATCATCCTGTGATTCTTGTTTAGCATTCTTCCTCAGAAGAAGTAAAACAGACTGTTCATACCTGATTGTTGTTTGTACTTTGGGTGACACTTTTACTTCCTTGCCCCCTGATGGACAGGACCCCTTAGATTAGAGCTCAAAATAGAATCATCCCATGGGAGTCTGAGGAAAGCGAGAAAATGAAACATTGGAAGCCTCCTTCCACACTGTGGAAAAAGGGCAAGAAACCCAGATCAAATCTGGAAGGTAAATAAAGGACAGATATTGGGGAAGGTTGCCAACCCCTGCTACCTCAGCCTAGTGGTGTGTGGCTAGCAGCAGTGCCAGATATATGATTACAACAATAAGGACTGTAGCACCTGTGTGAAGTTTAAATGAGATAACATATAGAAAGCACCATAGGAATGTCAGTTACTGTTATCATTCCCTACCACCAAGGCATTCGAGCAAAGGCTTATTGCTCACCTGACAATTTTTGGAGTCTGCTGGAAAGAGTATTCATGCACCTCGTAGTCTGGATGACACGACTTCTGAGATACCTTTTAGCCCTATCTTTAACTTAATTTCTCCTCAACAAAAGACCTCTTGATGTTATCATGAGTTGGAACACTGGGCTAGATAGAGCTATCATAGGTTTGTAAAGATACCACCTGACTGCATGACCATGAGCAAACCACTTAACCTCTCTGAGATTCAGTTTCTTCATCTGTAAAATAGTGATCATGCCTATGTTTCTAACTTCTCAGGGTGGTTATAATAAGCAAATACAATAATGGATACCTAGAGTTTTTGAAATTCTTAAAAAACTATGTAAATATCAGCATGGCTGCTGATATGGATCCACGTGACCTATGAAGGGTGCTGGTAAAAAAAAATCTCAGATCTTGAAATAGATTAAGAGAGGCATAGCTTCCATGCTTGGGGGGATGGAAGGAACTATACTCTGGTCAGACAACATTTAGAGTATTATGTCCAGTTCTGTCTACCACAGTTTAGGAAGGTTAGTGACCATCTATAAGGGAGAAGATATAACAACTGCCTTTGCATATTTGAAAGGATATTATCTGGACAAAAGAATAGACTTTTTTTCTTAGTTTTTTCTCAAAGTACAGAACCAAGAAGAACAACTGGATGTTGTGAAGCAACAAATATAGGCTTGTTTGGAAAAAAATCCCAACAATTAGCACTGACTAAAAGTGGAATAGGCTGCTTTGGGAAATAGGAAGTTTCCCCTCTCTGGAATTCAAGTTGAAGCTGGATGATGTTTTGTTAATTATATTGTAATAAGAGATCCATTTTCAGAATGGGTTGGCCTAGATTCCTGCTGAGATTCTTTCTAACTCTGAAACTGTGATTAGATGACACAAGATTTAGTTTATCTGGGACTCACCTATATTTAGAAAGGATGGGGGAGTTAATGGTGGGAGCTAAGAGAAAGGAAGAGGGAATTATCGAAGTTCAATTGAGCGTAACAGGAAAAGTCATTAAGTCTCTGACGGACTTCAAGGTAAGAGATGCTCTGAAAAAGGGGAAAAAATGAGGATATACATGAACCATCAATTTCAAAGATCATAGCATGACAAGATTCCACTTGGAGCAGTTCTTAGATATTATCCCAGAGGTTAAATATATGTGTTTATACATATAATTATAATCCATGAATTTTATTTTATGCATTTAAAAAACAGTATTCTGAGGAAAGGTTCATAATATTTTTACAATTATTTCAGTTTCATTTTAACCCTAAACTTAAAGGGAAAACATAATTATACATGTTATGCCTTTGAAATCAAACAATATGAAGAATATACAAGAGCTACTGAAACATTATGAGGCTTACAGAATAATGTATAGGGCAGTTTGGGGTCAGAGTTCATTCCTTTTATGTGGGAGAACCAGAAAACATGGAGAAAACTGAAACAATGAACTTAAAAATCTATTTTTGAAACCAAGGGGTCTTAGCTTCTTAGAGCTTCAATTTCTTCATCTTTAAAATGGGGGTAGCAATAATTGCATTATCTGTCTCCCATGTTGAGTTTTAAGGATGCTAAAATCCTTCCCAGGGTCACCCAGCATCTTATTCTACATTACAAGGCAGCAAATGTATGGCTCTCATTGATAATAAACTAATAAAAATCTAATAACCACTGTACCCTAAGCTTCCAAATGACAACATGAATAGAAGTGTAACAATGATGATGATGATAATGACAGTAGGCATTTATCTAGTGGATTAAGGTTGGCAAAGTATTTTACTTCATTTTATTTGAGTCTCACAAAAACCCTATAAAATAGGTTTTAAGGGTATTATCTTCATTTTGCTGATGATGCAACTGAGACTTCACAAGGTGAAATAATTTGCCCGTGTTCAAATAATTAGAAATAGGATTAAAACTCTGATCTACCTGACCCAACAGGTGTAGTGTTCTGTTACACTAAGCTGCCTCTAAATCAAGTCACTACTTCCTTCAATGATGACTTTTATACTTTTCTGAGAATCCATTGGCCATATTTTCTTTTAACTAAGTTTAGTCTTGTGCTATCCAGAGATTTATGAAGAGGTTTTCTCATAACTATTTGTTAAGGAGGTGGGGCATCCAAAAAAAATAACTCTATATATTTTGTTGAAGCTCTATCACTGCTACCATTTAATACCAAGACTAAACCAGTAGATTTTATAGGAAATAAAGATTTTACAAGACAATAGTATTTCTAAAAATATAAGGCCATTGCAGCATTCATGAGACTGTATTTAAAATGCATAGCTTTCTTTTGAAAGGGAATAGCATGGCTTCTAAATGGCTTAAGTCCCTCTCTGTAGCATGGAATCATGGAAAGATGACCAGAATCATAGCCAGGAAACTTGGTTTAAAGTCCCTGCTTTGCTAATTCTTAGCTAAGTGGTACAATGGATAAAGCAATGACTGTGGACACAGGAAGACCTAAGTTAGAATCTGCCTCAGAAACTGAATAGTTGTGTGACTCTATTCAAGTCATTTAATCTGTTTGTCTCAGTTTCCTTGACTGTAAATGGAAATAATAATAGTAACTACCCACCATGTAGTTATGTAATATTTATAAGGTGCTTAGCACAGTGTATGGAATATATTATGTGCTAAATAACAACTTTTTCCCTTCCTTCCCCACTCCTTTTCCTCTTTCCTTCTTTCCTCTCTCCCTTTCTCCCTCCCTCTTTTCTCTGTTCCTTTGTTTCTTTGTTCCTTCATTTTTTTCCTTCCTTCCTTCCTTCCTTCCTTCCTTCCTTCCTTCCTTCCTTCCTTCCCTGAATCTCAAATTCATCATCTATTAAATGTGGGGAAGAGCTGGTCTAGTTTAGACTGACAGAGGATCAGTGAATCACCTGTAATGCTCTAATGCTGATTCTATTATTTAGATGATACAAACAAAATTAAAGTTATGGCATCTGGCAGAGAGAGATACCCTAACCAGGAAAAGACAGAAAGGGAAAGTATTAAGCCAACTTAGTGGATTTTCAGTATAAGTCATTCAAACAGGTGATAATGTTCTTTAGGTTGTAGAAATTGTTAGTAAGAATGGTAAATGTTACAAAATAAAATACTTGGGGAGAAGAAGGTGCCAAAAGCCCTATTTAAACTTTTGGATGTCATATTTGTTTCTCTATCTGCCTCTATGAAGAGAGTAGCCTCCAGGAATTCACTTGTGCCATCTCTAAACCAGGCATAGTCAATCCTCAACAGATTAGATTTTCAGTTTTGATTGATGTATTATTTGCTGTTAATTCATTAATTTGTTTATTTTTCTGTCAACACGCTGGAGGCTCTTTTTATAAGTAATGCAACTGTCAGGCTTTTTACCTGCAGCTGGAACATAGAAAAGATTCATGCAGGATCAGAAACTATGAGTGGGTAGCAATCAGTTCCATTGAAGGGACTGCCTAAAAAGCTCAGATCAGAGATTCATTAAGGAATAGTGAGTTTTTTCTTTGTTTTTGTAGTTCAGTTCTTTAATATATAATCATAGAACTTTAGATATGGAGTATACTACAAAACATATTATATACCAGTACTCCCTTGGATTTTTACTCTCTTGGATGTGGATTTTCCCTCCAGTAATATAGATCTCACTGGCAGCAAGGTGACTCAATTAGTAGAATGTGGGACATGGAGTCAGGAAGACCTGAATTCTAATGTGATCTTAGATACTTAATAGCTGTGTGACCATTGGCAAGTCACTTAATCATGTTTACCTCTGTTTCCTTATCTGGATAATGATCTGGAAAAAGAAATGGCAAAGTACTCCAGTATCTCTGCCAAGAAAACCCCGTACAGGATGAGGAAGAGTTGGGCATGATGGGAAATGACTAAACAATGACAATATAGATTTCAGTGCCTCCATGCCTGATCATCTTCTGTAATTCTTGTTCATTTTCTCCATTAGTTCATCATCTATCCACTCATCAGTCAATGGACAAGGATTTCACAACCTCAGGTAACTACAGTCTCCACTCTTAAGCTTCCCTTCATCTCACAGCAGTCCACTGCCCAAACAGAGTTCTTCCATATACATACACATATGTATGTATGTGTGTATGTGTGTGCATGTAGTGTTTTAAGGTTTATAAGATTTACATGTTCTTTCATTTGATCCTCATAATAACCTCATGAAGTAAATTTCATCCTCATCCCCATTTTACATAAGAGGAAACCAAGGCTGAGAGAACTGAATGATTCGTCCAGGTCACATAGCTAGTGACTGATGGGAGATTCAAACTTACTCCAATGCTCTATAAACTATGCCACTAGCTGCATAAACAATTTTAACATTGGGCACAATAATGTAAAGGGAAAAAAACCCAATAATAATAACACTGAAATATGCCAGAACTCAAATCAACACAGGAACCAATGGACTATTTGCTTCAAAGCAAGGTCCATTGTAGTCAGCATAGATGATGAGGTCATCCACTGCATTCCCTGGCCTCACCAATCATCATGACTTTTGTCTTGCCTCCACATTGTGACTTTGGATGAGAGAGTGAGGCTGATGACTGTGCAATTCTGCTTTTCTTAAATCCAATTCACACATGTCAAGACTTTACCCCATGATATCATTAGTCCTCTTTGAAAACTATGGATAAACAAAAATAGACTTTAGGTGCAGAATCTGGAGTATGCTGTGAGACATGGCTGATGTGTTTGTTGGTTTCTTGCTGATGAAGTTCTTCCAGTAGAAGTGAGATATCCCACTGTTTAGGGATTTTATTCAAGAAATTCATATTTCATGCAAGATTTTGGATTAGTCTCTGAAGTACCTTCCAGCTCTGAGATTGGAAGACTGTATTTAAGTTCATGCTTAGGGAGCTTAGAGAACACTCAGTCTAGTTGAGACATCCTGCAGAAAAGGCCTAATGACATTAAGTTGCTTTTTCAAGGTCACACAACAAGCCCATGGGAGAGCCAGTCCTGAAATGCAGGTCTCCTACTTCCCACTCCAAGGTTCTTTCTACCTTACTGAGATGGTACGTCAGTCAAACAAACAGGGGCATCTGTCAGAAACTTTTGTGAGGTAGCCTCGGTTTTGTCCACTGCTTTATCTGCCTCTGGCCTGCTCAGTTTTCCTTTTCTTTCCTTCCTTCCTTTTTTTTCCTGTGTATTTCATGCACAAATAAGCTTCCTCTTTAGATCACAATGTGGGCAATAATATGACATTAATTGCTTTGGATAAAAGAGGTTTAGGTTTAACGTATTATCAAGATAGTGGAGGAGTGACATATTTCATATCATAAAGTGCAAACATGCCATCTGCAATTACCCACCAGGGACCCTGGGGATGAAGAAGAAAAAGGTATCATGAATCTAAAAGACGCTTTCCCAGAATGACTTATTCACTGTTCTTCATATAATGACTTACTTCTAGGTGAATGTCTATATCAAATAAATGTAACAAGACTTTGCCCAGTACCTACTGTGTGCCTGGCTGTGCTGAACATCTATTGTGTATCCAGCTGTCCTACATTCTGTTAGGAAATACAGAAGAGGCAGCATGGTCCAGGGAGGAAATGTATTGGATATAGAACAAAAAGATCTGCATTTGAGTTCTAGGTTTGTCATCTGTCAGGTCTATGGTTCCCTCCCTCCCCCCACCCCATCTGCTTTAGCCCTACTGTAGCTTAGTACTCCTGAGTTAAAGCAGTTAATGAGCCTTAATCTCATACAAAAGCAGGAATTATAGATGAGCACTAACATACATTGTGGAGGCAACAGAATTGATTTTAAATACGTTTTTCTGACATCTTTTTTATATCACCATAATTTTCCCCCGTATTATTTTCTCTCCCCTCCTAGGGAGTCACCCCCATATAACAAATAGCATTTTTAAAGACAAATGAAAAATGATAATGGAAAATCAGCATAACTGATAAATATATGGAAAAGTCTGAAAATATGTGCAATGTAGAACACTGTTGGACCTCCTACCTCTGCAAGGGAGTGAAGTAGGGGTGTTTTTTCATAGCTTCTATTTCAAGCCATCCTTGCTTTTATAATTTTTCAATATTTACTTTTGATCTGGTTGTTCTTTCCATTTACATTATGTAGTCATTGCATATAGTGTTTTCTTGGCTTTGTTTACTTCATTCTGCATCAATTCATGTAGATCTTTTCATAATTTATTATATTCATCACATTCATCATTTCTCACAGCACAGTAATATTCCATTCCATTCCTGAACAATAATATAGTCATTTATTAAACAATGGGCATCTACTTTATTTCCAATTTTTTGCTATCACAGAAAGTGGTAGTATAAATATTTTGGGGACATATTGGGATTTTCTTATCAATGGCCTCAGAGCATAACCCTAGAAATGTAATCTCTTGGTCAAATGGTATAACAATTTAATCACTTTATCTGCATAATTCCAAGTTGCTTTCCAAAACTGGTGTTCTGATTCATAGCACCACTGGTGTTCCTATCTTCTCAAAGCCCTCCAGCACTAGTTATTCCCATCCTTTGTAAATTTTACAGATTTTCAGGGTCTGAAGTAGCATAACAGTGTTGTTTGATCTGTATTCTTTTTAGTGAGTTGAAGCATTTATTTATATGGTTCCAAAAGTTAGCATTTCTTCTTTTTGAGAACTGTTTGTTCCTGTCCTTTGACTGTTTATCCAGTGGGGAATGGCTTTTGGTCTTACATAGGGCAACACAATTTTAAAATCACTAAAGAACTGCTTTTCAAATTTTCAGAATAGAAAACTCCAAAAGAATAGAAATATATGGATAATACAATACCAAAGGAGGAAGTAGCAAAGAAGACATCAGCATCTACCAACCTATATGTATCTTTGTTTCTATGTCTACAAACTCATTATGGGAATGGTAAACATATGCATCAAGTATATTCTTCAAGAAAACATCAAAAAAACATGCAGTTTTATGCAACAGGATTTCACAGGCAGTTTTCTATAACAGTCCACCCTCTCCCAGAAGATAGTACCAACAACAATAAATGGCACTTACAGAGAGGGAAATGTTAGTTTGTGATAAGAAAAGAACTTCATAGTAATTAGATATACTCAGGAGTGCAATGGAGTCAGCTCAAGCTGGTTCTATACAGTCTATGGTTCAATTTTCAGAATGAGAATTGATACTTCAGAAACTGAAAAGGCAATCAGACCTTGATGTACTATTTTATTTATTGCCATCATAAATTCCTCCATTTCCACAAACAAATGCATATAACTCATTCATCTGCTTGGTGTTTTTGTTGTTGTTGTTGTTGTTGTTCAACATATTGTTGACTAAGGTCATAAGTATGTCTCCCGCAGAAGGCCTTTTGACTCCATTCTTAGTTATGTCAGATTCTATGTAGAGGTAAGCCATTTTTGGTCATATTTAACAAATCCATTGGCATGTACCTGTTATCAACATTTATTTTTTCATGATGACATTATGTCTGGTTCCCAAAGTTTTTCTGTAGGGCTTTGATCTGTTTAAAGAATGTCCAAAGAGCATGTA
>JAQQSW010008611.1:0-13428 GCA_028646575.1 Pseudocheirus occidentalis
ACCTGTGGGTTATGTTCAATTTGTAACACTGAAAATATAGCCTGCATATCAGATATTTACATTACGATTCAAAACAGTAACAAAATTACAGTTATGAAGTAGCAATGAAAATAATTTTATGGTTGGGGGTCACCACAACGTGAGGAACTGTATTAAAGGGTCACAGCATTAGGAAAGTTGAGAACCACTGCTCTAGAAGGACTATCCTTGGTTCTTGAGGTCCTAACTGTTTTAGTCAAAACTTCAGAGCAACACTTGAGTTACTGTCTCATCTTTAGTCGGTCAAAAGTTCAAGTGCTGTTGTCTGTTCCATAGCCAAATTCTGTACCTTTAACTTGAGTATGCAACTGCTCAGTGGTTTAGAGGATCACAAATTTAAAACTGGAAGGGCCTTTAAGGATTATTTAATCCAAACCTCATTAGACAGATGAAGAACATGATACCTGGCACCATCTGGGTGCTAAATAGCAAAGCTAGAATTTAAACTCTGGTCTTCTGATGCCACATAAGCTATGCATTACTGAATTAGGACAGTGTGGATAGATCAGCAGAAAGCAGCCATTATTACTAGATAAACAATTCAAAGTCAAGGTCCCCTGATAATGGGTAAACAGTGTCACTACTACAGGTGAAAGGAGAACACATTGTATTTCAAGGGGGATATTATGCAGGTAAGACCATTTCCAAGCTTTCTCTATAAATGAATGTGCTGATCTGTCACATAGGTCCCATTAATTTATGATGAATTTGATGCTTAGATGAATATCTCTAAATCCTGAGCAGGACATGAAGTAAGATGAACTGAGAATTGCTATAGCTACAAGCATCTGGAAGAGATCAAACTTGTACTATTTTTGAGCTGCCCAAATATACCTTTTCTTTGTCTACAAGCAGGAAAAAATAAAATACACAGTGGTTCTCATAAGTGTCACTGCAGACAAGCTAAGTATCTATGCCCACAAATCTATGAACAATTCAAGGGGAAATGTAAATTAGAAGTTGCCCCTGCCCACAGAGACTAGATGGAATGAAGCCACATTAGGAAAACTTTCTTGTCCTCAAAACAAGCAAATGCAGTATCAGTGAATTTATATTTGGGAAGTATGAGAGTCTTAGCTAGCATTAAGGGCTCATCAGTCTCATCTGTACTTCTTTGTCATCTCGATTGAAATCTACTTTTTGGGGAGGTGATTGGGGAAAGGCAGAATAAGAAAAGGAGAAGAGAGATAATGTGAAACTATCAAGCTGACATGCTCTATGGATCACTACACTATTTTCTTTCAATATAAAAATATGTGTTAACCCGTAGGAACAAATAAAAACAACTGTTAAGAAAGTCATATGGTATTCAACATCAGCTATGCACTTGACTACAAAGTCAGCACTGTAATTGTCTTTGAAATTTGTACTGGTTTGGAATAAATCTCTGAGAAATCATTTACATTTACTCCAGCACATTATATAACCTTCCCAACTGAGGTCTACAATCCTTATTTAATACTTTATACAAGAAATAAAACTAAAGTCAATAGTGGTGGTGTGGAGAATTGGGAGTCAGAGAAACTGTGTATAGCTTTTCTACTTACTATGCAAGCAGGTGAGGGGCTGAATGGCATGCCAGATCTGAAGTCCGGAAGATCTGAATTCAGATCCAGCCTCAGAGGCTTACTAGCTGTGTGTCTGGGTAAATCACTTAACTGGTGTCTGCCTCAGCTTCCTCATCTATTTTGTTTTTGTTCAATCACTTTGGGTCACATCCAACTCTTCTTGACCTTGTTTTAGGGTTTTCTTCTCAGAGATACTGGAGTAGTTTGCCATTTCCTTCTCCAGTTTATAGATGAGGGAACTGAGGCAAATAAGGTTAAATGACTTGCCCAGAGTCATACAGTCATACAGTTCAAGTCATGAAGCCAGACTTGAACTCAGAAAAACTAGTCTTTCTGACTTCAGATCTGGCACACTGTCCACTATGCCACCTAGCTACCTGACTCCACTATAGAATATGGATAATAGTACTTATCTTCCAGGACTGTTGGGAGACTGAAATCAGATCATACATATAGGTAATGGACAGCATATCTGTAATAACAAATACATACATCTACACATAGATATCATAGGTCATTCTCTGCCTCAATTCTTATTAGGACTTAATCACTGAACAGTCATTTCCTCAGTCAGACTCAGACCTTAACTTGAAAAGGCCACCATCTCCCACTGGATCCTGGGTCATCTCCAGTCTCCTGATTTGATATATGGCAACTGGACCCAGATAGCTCCAGAGAAGGAAGTGAGGCTGATGACTCTGCGCAGCCCTCCCTCACTTAAATCCAATTCACTTGCAAGTCACGTCATCATCTCTCTGATGTCATGGCCTTCTTTAAGAATGAAGGACAAACAACAACATGTATAATTTGTAATTTTAAAGTGCTAAATAAATTCTGGCTATTAAGTTTTTCATTATAGTTGGTAGTACTGGATGTGATGTTAGGCAACTCATTTAAGTTCTTTAAGCCTGTTTCTTTATTCATAAAATGAAAGAACTGAAATAAATGACTTTAAGGTTCTAAATCTAGATATTATGGGCCTAAAATAAAGCCATAAATGTTGATTTTTATAATTTATATTTAAAACACAAGTAGGAAAAAACATTACACCGGGCTAAATTAATTTGTACTTTATCTTGTATAAAAATAGTTCTTAATATATCAATCCATTTTCTGTTAACAAATTAACAATTTTTCAAGCTCACTATTTCAATTGCTACCTAGGAGAAATAATAACCAAAATACTTCAAAGATAATGTAATACTCTACAAACAAAAGAACCTCTGATAACAATCCTAAAATATTAACATTGTAGAGGTAGCTAATTAAATTCTTTACTAATGTGAAACTTATAATTAGAATGAGTATTTTAGTGTCCTGAGGTATATGGATATATGTGTATACGTATCCCCCCATGTATGTATGTATGTATGTATGTATGCATGCATGCATGCATTTGTTCATGTATAGGAAGGCAAGAGCTTATGAATTTCAATTCATCTATAGACACAGTATGCTCTGAAGGGAAAAAGCATTTGGAGGCTTGAGAGTAAAATGATGAAATCCAGTCATGGGCTTCATTACACAAAACAAAGAATCTAATCCCATAGTAATAGCTGAGAAGTTGATCCTTCAAGCAGGTTAAATAATCCTGTCCAAAGCTTCCTGGGAACATCTTTATTTTATTAGATAATATTCCTTGTGCAGTCTCAACTTTGCTATTAAAAGTAATCTACTTATTTTTGATCCCATTGATCATGATAAAAAGCAAGAATTGGAATTGTTCTTAATAATAGGTCACTTTGAACAAATGCCCAATTAGAAAATAAACATGGTTTTTAATACATATTTTTGGAGAAAGACAACAGAGCAAAATTGATAAGATACTGTAATGCAGTATTGAGTCAGGAAGACACGGAGGCACCTGTGATACTTTTTAGCTGTTTGACTAATTTAATTTCTATGAACCTCAGTTTCCTCATCTGTAAATTTGGGATAATAATTCATGTCATAATTATTATGAGGCTCATACAAGTTACTGTCCATAAAGAACTTCTAAATTTTAAATCATAGCTTCCTATAGCCTTCACAGAGAGCATTAACTGGGTATTCCAGATGTGTCTGAAATACTATATAAATTCCAATTGTTATTATACAATGCCTAAATGATCAATTAACCAAGGAAAGGAAAAATAATAAATTCATTTCTTTTTCCACTTACCAATTTGTAGAATAAATTAAAACATTAACTACGTACATTGCCCCCAGTGGATTACAAAGTGTATAGGTTGGACATGCCAACCCCCCAAGCATACCTAGTCCATGGTCACCTATGATTACCACCCAAATTTTTGAAAATATTAGGCTTTTTCAGTATTTGTTTTCTTTGTAGAAATGTAGATAATTAGGGATTTAAAACCTTTCTTTCAGGATTCATCTTACCAATATTCTAACAAATCTCTATCCTTTGTCACCAATTCTTATTTCCCCCTTCTTTCTAATAACAAATACCAAGCCCAAAAGAAGGCCTCAATTGGTGCTTTCAAAAAACCTTCAATCCATAGCCCATTTCAGCTGTCACTTCCCAAAGGCAGTGATTTGCATGGAAAAGAGTTTATTTAATTTCTTTATTTCTTTTAAGGTAAAACAGGTTCAAAACTGTTGTCATTCATGTGAAAAATGCAAGATGCCAGCCCTTTAAACAGCAGGTAAGGCGTTGGAGGTTGGAATCAATTAGCATTTAGAAAACCTACACAGTATATGATACCTCTGCAAAGGACATGTTCGTCCTTCCTTGAAATGAATGTAACTCTTAAAATTGAGAAGCACAACAGGCATTATGTAAAGACATTTACAAAATGTATTTTGGAATTGGGGGAGGGGAAACATATTGCTCCTTCTAAGAAATTATGCATGAAGTTCACTGAAGCAGTGAGTCAACAAATATCTTCGATCATTTTCCTAAATGTTTTCATTATATTCATGGGCATACAAACTGATCTCATGTGCACACAATTCAGTCTTTAAGCACATAAATGTCTTTACAATTAATTTTCAAAAATGGCTATCCTATAATTTAATCTCTAAAGTATACTGAAATGGAAACTATTTTCCAAAAGGAGAGTCTTCCTCATCCCAGAATTGCTTTTGAGGTTTTTTTTTCCCCCCTCAGGAAGGTTCCTGAGGTACCTGGGGGAATACTCTAATATCTTTAAAAAGCCAGGTGCCACTATCCCATGCTTCAGCACAACATTAAAGTCTTAATAACCTGATGTAAAAAGCCCTTTTAAGTCATATACGGTATTTAATTTATATGATGAACATATTTTAAAAATATAAAAATGATTGATGCCAGATTTTTAATGACATGGTAATGAGTGACCATCTGTCTATATCCAAGAGTACAGGGATGGGGGAGGAGGTGGGATGTATCACATTATTATTGTGGCCTACAAAAAGAAGATATAGTGATTCTAATTAAAAAGCACATTATTACTGCCTGAAAGCAATGTCTAAATGCTACAACTGGATTGCATCAGTACCCAAATTTGGGAAAAGGCTGACAATATCAGTGGCTGTCACTTATGTCTATACAATAAGACTTCACTGTCATACCCAGAAAGCCACAATGGACAAGAGAAGCATGAGGCAGAAAGACACCATTTACAGAAAATCCCCCCTAAAACCCTGGCCTTTCCTACCACTAATGTTTCTACTTCTCTTATAGTACTTCTCATATCATCATTTATGTGTTTGTTTAATCTTCCTGACTAGATTGATATAGTAAGCTCCTTATCAGAAGGGATTGTGTTGTACTCAATTTCATAAACATCTGCCTTACCCCTCATAGTAACTATGATAGGACAGGGCCTTTGACATAATCAGAGATGTAGCTAGCCCAAATCACACATGGGACACATTAAATTTGTGAGGTGAAAGAAAGGTGGCACAGAGAACAACCCCACTTTAAGGATGCTATTATACCAAGGTAGAGGTAGTAGGCCAATCTCCCTGGAGGCCCAACCTGGGAAGACAATATATGCAGTTACTGGTCACTTGTTGGAGGATTGTGAACAAACCTTATGCCAGAGTCCTGATGCCAAGTCTACTAACTATGTTAGTCACAACTCTGCATATAATGAGCACTCAAGAAATATGTTTTGAAAAGAATGGATGAATAGAACAGTAATTCTGTGTAGGTTCTTCTAACTCAGTCCATGTGGTCCAAGAAATGGAGAGAGACCTCTTTTTGAACACATGCAGATAGAAGAATATTCACTATTGTGTCTAGGATTGAAAAGAGAAGGATGCTACAAGAGTATAGGGAAGTTCTTCCCGGAACATAAATTCTCTGTGTCTTTCCTGCCAAGGGCTCTAGGCTAATTTTCTTTTGGTTCTCTAAAGGGTTTCAGGTCAGTCAATAAATAAATATTATTAAATACCTACTATGTCCTAGGCACTGCGCTAGGCACTAAAGATACAGAAAAAGGTAACAATCCATGCCCTCATGGAGGTTACAATATAAAAGAAAAGACAACAATTTTGTACAGTCTACTACAGAATAAATAAGAAATAACAAAGGGAAGGCATAAACTTAAGAGGGATTTGAAAAGGCTTCCTGTATAAGATGGGGTTTAGTTGAGACTTGAAGGTAGTCAGAAGGCAGAGTCAAGGAGGAAGAAGATTACAGGAAAGGAGACAGCCAAAGAAAATGCCCAGTGCCAAGAGATGAAGTAGCTTGTTCCTGAAACAGCCAGGAAGCCAATGTCAGTGGATCAAAGAACCTGTGGCAAAGAGTAAGAAGATTGGAAAGGTGGGGCTGGGGGAAGGGTTAAATTATCAAGGACTTTGAATGCCAATAGAGGATTTGTATGTGATCCTGGCGGTGATAGGCAGCCACTGGCATTTATTGGGTAAGGAGAGGTATGATATGTTTCAGAAAAATTCCTTTGTCAGATAAAGGAAGGAAAAACTAAAATTTGGAGAGACTTGAGTCAGGCAAACACACCAGTAGGATATTACAGTCTAACTGAGAGGTGATGAGAGCCTGCACCAATGTGATGACAATATTGGAGTAGAAAAAAAGAAATATTTAAGATATGTTGTAAGGTGAAATGGACAATACTGGGAGATGGCTTTCATATGGGGGTGGGGGGAGTGAGAGATAGTAAGGAGTCCAAGATGACTCCTAGGTCGGAAGTCTTAGTGACTGAGAGGATGGTATTACCTTTGACAGTAATAGGAAAGTTGTGAAAGGTGGGGGTGGGGGGGAAGACTTAGGAAGAAAGTTAATTTCAATTTTGGACATGTTTGGAAAGACAGAACTTACTAAGAAAAAGAGGCTGATTTGGAAACACTAATGGCACTTAATAAATGCTAATTGATTAACTTCACCATGTCAATCAAAGTGAAAAAAATAGCTGAAAAAATGATAGGGTAAAGAAACAGATAAGGGACACACAGATTAACTTTTCTCAGTTCTGCCAATATGGTTGTGAATAGCAAAGGTGGGCTTAGTGAATAGAATGGGATTCTTTATTTCAGGGAGACCTGAGTTCAAATCTTGCCTCAAATACTTATTAACTGCATGAACATGGGCAAGTCATTTATCTGCTTCAAATTTCATTCTTCTCATCTGTAAAAGGAAGATAATGATAGTGCCTATCTCACAAGATTGTTGAGTGGATCATAGAATGTATACAAAGTAGTTTGCAAACCTTACAATGCTATATACAAAGTACCATCAACATCATCATCGCCACCACCACCACCACCATCACCACCACCACCATCATCATCATCACCACCACCACTACCACCACCACCATGATCATCACCACCACCACCACCACCATCATCATCACCACTATCACCACCACCATCATCATCACCACCACCACCACCACCATCATCATCATCATCATCATTATTGCCCACGTTCATTCATTAATATACAAGTTTCTCCCTTTTTCTTAATATTTTACCATTTTTGCAGGTATTTCCATCACAGCAATCATAAAGTATTATATTTTAGCTCTGGAAGATTACAGTAATGAGGAATTAGAATCAATGGGCAAAGAAAGGACTTGTTTATCACTAAACTTTCATTTATTTATTCCATTTTTTCTCATGCTTCTATTCAGCCTAGGTCTGCTACCATATTATGCTATAGCGATGACCCTGGTTCCTCAGGACTGTTCTAGCAGGGCATCTAGAAAGGCATCAAGAATAAGTCCAACAAAATCTGTATGTCTGTACATTAGAGTGATGTTTTTCAATATTTCAACAGCCTGTTGTGTAAAGCACTAAGAATGCACAACCCCAAAACAAAACATTTTTTGTCCTCAAGGAGATTACATTTTTTTAAAACAGAAACACAAAAATTGGTTGCAATTCATAAGATAAATTTTGGACAAGTAATTGAGGCAAATTCAACCAAAATGAAGAGAGAATTAAGTGTTCTGGTAGTTACAGGGATGGAATTTCAGAATTAGAAAACAGCTCAGAAGACAATGAATTCAATTCATGAGATTTGGGCTCCCATACACAGAAAGGATTTAGTATGATGGGAGGGAAAAGGAGCATTGGAATTTTTTACTTGTGCTATAGGCAGTATTTCGGCTTAATGAACTAAAATTGAAGAGAGGTTGGCTGGCCTAGTAATGAAGGAAGACAGGAGAAGTGCTGGGGAGAAGTAGATTGGGAACTTCTTTTTTTAAATGGAGAGAGCAGGAATGAATGTCCTAAAGTCTACTGTCTTCACAGCAGACTAGGGGTATACATCTTCTTCCTCATTACATGGCCAGGCCAATATTTGAGCTCCCACTCTCCTGTCAACTTCTAACTCTGCTACATAAGTGCATGTTTTAAAATTTCATGTCTAAATATTTTGAACAAAGGCAAAGCTCCTGTGGCTATAGTCTATTCAGAGTTATGAGTGCAGACTGACATTAATACTTCTGTTATCTTTGGATTTCATTTAACCAGTCTCTTGCCAATCTTGTCTGATGAATCAGTCAAGATTAGATAGTACAAAGGGCTGATAGTACAAGTTTTGAAAGAACGCTCTAATCATACCCAGAATGACCAAAATAGAGCAGTATAAGTATAGGCTGTGAATTCTCAGGTAAAAGTTCACTTTTTTCCAATGGGAAACATGAAGACACCAATTTTGATACTTTTCCATGCAACTTAGAGAAAATACAGTATTATATTAGGAAGGAGTTTTACTAAGAAAATGAGTCTGCCTATTATGCTAATCTTTATTTTTCAAAATCCAGTAATAAGTTTTATTCATCTAAAAAGAAAAAAAATCACTCAGGCATTGTATTTTGATCTAGATAGAAATTATATTTATATCATTTTCAATTTTTCTTCCATAATTCTATCTGGCATTTAATCTTCAGTTATAAATGATTCCTCAGGATTAACAACTTTGCAGCCTTAGGACATTGAGAAAAAAGGATAATAAGTATGGTATCCCAAAGTACAAATGAGGAAGCTGTGCAGTACTTGGGGTGGAGTAAGAGTGGGGAGAGAATATAAATATCTGAGATCACAAAATTTGAAAAGACAAGAAGAGCTAATAAAGTTATTATTGTTATGATGATGATTTTTATTCTGACTAGGCCTCTGATTTCACAGTTGTAGGGAATTCCCAATAAAGAAACTCCCTTCACTATATTGGCAACTTACCCAGATCTGTATTCATGAAAAATTGGGTAGGGCACTCTGAGATGGAATGATCTGACTCAGATTATATAGATATTTATTATTATTATTATTAATTATTATTATATTGTCCCAGCTTATATTATGTGTCAGAGGCAGTACTGGACCCAGGTTTTCCTGTCTCTGAGGCTGACTCTAATACTATGCAACATCCCTATTCATATTAACTGATGTTCTTTAGGTTAATTTAGAAAGAGAAAATATTTCCATTTATTCTTCAGTTTATCATTTTACTCATTATTTTTAGATTACTTTTAGATTGCTACTGCTGTTCTGCTGCTCCTTCTCCTCTTTGTCTTTCTCCTTTTTATTC
This sequence comes from Pseudocheirus occidentalis, assembly GCA_028646575.1. Taxonomy (NCBI): domain Eukaryota; kingdom Metazoa; phylum Chordata; class Mammalia; order Diprotodontia; family Pseudocheiridae; genus Pseudocheirus; species Pseudocheirus occidentalis. The sequence continues at coordinate 9,592 of JAQQSW010008611.1, forward strand.
TTCCTCTTCAGAATTTCCACACTATCCTACCTCCACACTAGCTATAATGTTTCTCCTCAACCACTAGAATCCTGTATTTTGCTCCTGTGATACCCAGTTCTAAAAAGTGAGCTTTTACCCTAGCTTGTACAAATCAATCTTCCTGTCATTTCTTGGCTGTTTGCACACCACACACAACCAATTAGAATGCAAACTCCTTGAGCTCAAGAGACTCTTTTGCTTCTATTTGTATCCCTAGTGTTTAACATGGTACATTAAACAATCTTCCTCTCCCTCTTTCTCTCTCTCTCTCTGTCTCTGTCTCTCTCCTTTCTCTCTGTCTCTCTGTCTCTCTGTCTCTCTCTTTCTCTCTCTGTCTCTCTCTCTCTGTCTGTCTCTCTCTCTCTCTGTCTCTGTCTCTCTCCTTTCTCTCTGTCTGTCTCTCTCTCTCTCAAACACTTGGTACAGGGCTAATTCCAGACCTGATCTCTATTTCCCTATTCCATAGTTATTCTACCATTCTTCCAATGAAGCTAAAGTAGTAGATAAGGAAATGAAGAAAAACCATTAAATACTGCCCCTTTGATGCATTTCTTGTTGTGTTCATTTGTTTGTTTGTGGTATTTTTTTAATATTAGATTTTTTTAAATATTCGATTTGAAGCTAATTATGATGGGTGAGGCATTTATTAATTTATTTCCTTACGATCCATCACCTCTTGTAAGAGATAATATGCATATTATTAAAACCTACCAAATGTATTTAATTTACTTAGAAGAATCAGAATAATGGGTATAAAGTCATAGAGAGTTAATGTGTTTGATTCTCTGCTGTGACATTCTCTGTCCATCTGAAAATCAGCAAGGCAATCAAATTTGCTAGGCTTGAATTTCTTCATCCGTAAAAAAAAGAATCACAATACCTCCACTATCTGCTTTACAAAGCTGTAAAAAATATTCCTTATAAAATATAAAGTAATATAAAAATACTTGTATATATCTATATATCATACATATGTATATATATTCATTTATTCACATATTTGTGTGTATATGTATGTATGTACATCTATAGATAAGGTATTAGGTTTTATGTGTATATATTCATAAATCACCTCTCCCCACATACACACACAAATGGTTGTATATATACATATATGCATATATAGTACATAGATATACTATATGTGTATGTTTGTACTGTATGTGTGTGTGTGTATAGAGAGACAGAGAGAGAGATTATTGAGTTATATATGTATGTGTGTATTTTCACAAATTTTCTCTCTAGAAACATACATGAATGTGTATATATAGTAATTTATAAGTATATATGTGTATCTATATAGTAGGTAGAAATGCTACGCGTGGGTACATATATGTATATAGATAGATATATAATATATACATATTTATATATTTTATATATTGGCATGTAACATGATATACAATAGGCGTATATGTATATGTTAATGTACTCTATCCTTGTATATGTGTGTATATACATACATACATACAAATTTCAGAATTTTATTTAATCACAATATAAGGAACTGACAATGAGGCATGTAGATGAGCAATTTATTTGTACTTTACAATCTTAAAGCAATCACTTAGGCCACTGAGAGGTTCAATGGCTTGCCCATGGTCCAACAGCATAGTATGTGTCAGCAGCAAGTCCTGAACACAGTTGTTCCTTGCTCCAAGGTCAGCACTCTATTCACTGAGCCATCATGCTAAAGAAGCCTGTGTCTAGGTGAATGATCACCTGGTAAATCTGTAGCCTAATTGGGATCAGCACAGAAGTCCTTGATCTGCAGCACTGCTCTTAGCCTGCTGAGCCAAATTGTTCTTCACAGTATCCAGGAGTTAAATTGACAATGATTCCTAATTCCATTTTAATTCCTTTCACACCAAGCCCACCCACAATTCATTCACAGTTTTACTTACTAGGGTGGCCCATGAATGTAAAATAGTCAAGTTTAGGAATTTTTTTTTCACTACAATAGAATAAATTTTAGTATAGTCTTTCTTGTCTAGTTATAGATTACATATTCTGCATTTACTAGAAAAGATTTAAATGTATATAACTCTGTTATACATCTATAATGTACAGTATAATTATACTACACTCTGTAACTCTGTACTAAAATAGTCAATTTTGTTGTACTAAAACTATGGAAAACTGAATCCCAGAAATTTCGGACACCAGAGTATAACAACTGGATCTGAAGGAGAGAACAGAGTTCAAATCCTAGGTCTGAAATGTATTGACTATGTTCCTTAGCAAAACATTTAATTTCTATACTTCCAGTTTCCTCTTCTGTAAAACATTTTGTTATGAGAATCATGTAATTATAGAGGGAGAGTTGGAAGGGGCCTTATTTTCTAATCCTTGTTGTTGTTGTTCAGTCACCTCCAATTCTTCATGATCCCATTTAGGGTTTTCTTTGCAAAGATGGTAGACTGCTTTACCTTTTCCTTCTCCAGATCATTTTACAAATGAGAAGCCTGAGGCAAACAAGGCTAAGTGACTTGCCCAAGGTCACACAGCCAGTACGTGCCTGAGGGCAAATTTGAACTCAGGAAGATGAGTCTTACTGATTCCAGGCCCAGTGTGCTGTCCACTGTGGTACCTAGATGCTTCTATACCTAATCCAACAATCTTATGTTACAAGGGTGGAGATGCCACACTCAAAGTCACGCAGTAGTAAACATCTGAGACATGACTTGCCCCTGGTCATTTGACTTCAAGTCCAGTGTTTCTCCCACTAAGATGTTGCATCATAATAATCATACATATGCATGCATATAATAATACACACAAATTCATACATATGACTTTGTATAGTGTTATATGTTATAGGTGTCAAAATATAAAAAAAGAAATTGTGAAAAATGTCCTTGATTTCCAAAAGATTACTTTCTGTTATCTCTACTAGAAGAAAAATAAGATTTTTACCTATCCTGTAATGTCATATAATCAGTTCAGTTTTTTCTTTCTTAGGTATTATGGAATTTATGGGGAGTGGGAATGATAATTTCAACCTACCCATTGTTCTTTCTCATTTTTCCTCACTTTTTTGAAAAATAGCTATACATGACAAATAGAAGAGATAGCAAATTGGAAAACACTGTTAGGGTGTCTCAGAGAGACAAGAGGGATAAAAGTGTTAATCAAACAGTGTGGCTTATCTCTAATTTTGGGTTCCAGGGTCATTCCCTCCTGGCCCCAATCCTACTCCAGCCATCCCTCTGATGTGGAGATAAATAATTTGCAAAGATTACTGTACAACCTGGTGCTTCACAGAATGTGATGGAACCTTTCCCACTTTTGAAAACTCTGACCTAAAGGTAGAATACAAGATCCCCTAAACCACATAGAGAAGGCCTCTCAGTTAATAAGGTCTCTTTTCTAGGGAATGAAGAGGGATAATCATAAATACTGTCCTCATTGTAAAGACCATACTGTTTTGTTTTGCTTTGACCTATTTGATTCCTGATTACTTTTTTTGGATGCTATGAATAAGTACTTGGATAAATAGCAACATTTTGCAGCATTCTATAAGAGCACTGTACCACAGGGGATTCAAGCTGTCGCGGTAGAGGGCAATGGTGAACGAAGCACCACAGGAGAATCCTAAACTATGAATTGTGAATCAGTGACAAGAAAAAAGTTTACTGAAGTCACAGCTACCCCACAGCCCACTTTCCAGGGAGCCATGTAGGTTAGGCTTTCCTTGATCATTCTGACATCTATCAGGGGAAAAATACTACTGTTCTTTACTATAAAAATGACTAACTATACTGAAGTGATGGACACAGATAGCATATCTCTTTTTTTTTAATTTTTTTTTTTTTT
>JAQQSW010008612.1:0-13428 GCA_028646575.1 Pseudocheirus occidentalis
CTGCTGCTCTCAGCCATTCTTGCTGCCACAGCCGCCTCCCGCTGCTTCCTTGCCCTGGGAGCAGTTTGGCCAGACTACTCTTCTCCCCCAAATTTAGCAAAATCCACTGACCTTTCTCTTAGCCTTTTTTTTTCTTCTGGCCTGATAAATGTGGTAACTGTGCCTCCAGTGCAGCCGATCTGCTCTCCTATAGACTGGGCTCTGCCCGATGCCCTGGGGCCTGGCTGGCAGGGGTTTCAGGCTGGGCAGTCCATGGCTCCCAGAGTGCCGTGAAGAGCCCCACCTGCTGAGCTGTCTGCAGCAACAGATGTGTTTTCTGTATTTTGGAGAGTTTTGAAGCTCAAAAATCTATTTAGAGTCCCATTTTATGAGTTTGTTGGGTGGTTGTGTGGGAGCTGCAGTACTTTGCTGCTTCTATGCCACCATCTTGAAACAATTATTTATTAAGCACCTACTGTGTGCTAGACACTCTTAAGCACTTTCTGAATATTATTTCATTGGATCTTCACAACAGCTCTATGAGGAAGATAAACACTCTTCCAAGAGCCTGTGTTCTGCTTACAACATTTGCTTACTAAACCCTATAGAATTAAAGTGCATGTGATTAGTAGTATTACTATTTTAAATAAAACACCACCTACATTTTTAAAATATATGTGCATGGGTCTATACGTGATTATTTATCTGAGAACTCATTGTGGTGGTGGGGTGGACCAAAAGATGGCCCATTAACATGCCCTTTCTAGGAACAAAGTCATTAAACAAGCATTGATTTGTTTAATTACCCAGACCAGAGCAAGAGTAAGAAGTGACTATGGTCTAGAACTCTTTGAGGGCAGACACAGAGACAACGGCAAGCCAGTCGAGGTGGACGTCTGGATGGAAGATGAAATGTGACCAGGGCTGACTGGCTGGAGACAAGGGACAGGTTGGGTGGTGCCCACACACTGGTGGCTGACTGGACAGAAATTAAGGTGACAAGGAAGGCACCAACCTTGCTCTCCAAGGACAAGATGCAGCCACTGACATTTCAGAACTGGACAGTGACAGGGGTAGCTCTATTTAGTCAACAATCCATGAACAAGCATTTGTTAAGCACTGACTGCAGAAGGCTAAGCATGAGCCTCGCCCTCATACTCTAATGGGGAGAACACATACAAACAACCACGCCCATGCAACCGGACCATGCATGGTCCTCTTCCCTCTCCACCCGAGGAGCCGCCTTCTCTTACATTTCCCTGACGACATCTTTTGTTCCTATTCTTCCTTCAAATTCCTCTTTGGTTATATTTGGCACCATACCCAACACCCGCCATGTGCCCTGCCATTGATCTCTATGGAATAATTGCTTTAATTGCATTTGGCCTAAACCTGTGATTTCATCTGAATGGGTACTCTTATTTGGAAACTGCTTGATTTCCCTCCCACCTCCACCCTCAGTCATACTGATCAGCCACTGGCCTGTAGCTTAAAGCCTTAGAGACTTTCTTGCCAGGCTCTGAGAGGTGGCGACTTGCCCAAGGTCACACACACAGTCAGTATGTGTCTATGACAGGACTTCCTGTTGACAATTCTAGTTGTCTCTCCACTAAGCCATCGTGGGGGGAGGAGGGGAGAAGGGGAAGAAGGAGGGGGAGAAAGGGGAGGAAAAAGAAGGGGAGGATGGGAAGGAGGGATAAGAGGGGGAGGAAGAAAAGGGGAGGAGGAAGAGGGGGAGGAAGGAGAAGAGGAATAGAAACTGCCATTTATGCATCACTTACAGATTTCTTAAACACTACATACATTATCTTGTTTTTTAACCTCACAACATCCCTGTGAAGTGAGTAGGGTGGATTTTACAGATAAGGAAGCCAAGTCTTCCAGAGGTCCACGGCCTCATGACCAAACAGAGGAAAAATACAACCAGAACTCAAATTAGTGCTCTCTCAAGTATAACACTGCTGACATTTATAAGATCATTTACATATATTATTCAATAAACATGTGTATTGTGCAAAGATTTGGTTTCCTTTGCTGATTGATGATTGCTGTAGGAACAATGGAACTCGGTTCCTACTATCAAGGACCTTATCATTTCAATGAATCTTCAATTATAATCCTTTAAGATAGAGGATACAAATTTTAGTCTCCCCATTTTACAGATAAAAAAGTTGAGACCTGGAGAGATTAAATGAATGATTGATTTAGCCAATCCATCAACTGAAAATAGTTATTAATACTAACACCACAAAGTTTCAGTCACAGAGCTAAATGCTAAGGATATGAATACAAAAAGTAGGAGAAGAGAACATATTTAGGGGAGTGGGGACAAGGGAGGGATGTTTTAGTCTGGGAAGTTACAGGGATGGTGATTGGAGGCAGCTATTGACTGCTAATTCTTACTAAGACCAGTAATGCTAATGTAATTATTGTTCCCAGAGCTGAAGGGGGAAGGGTGGGAGGGTGGAACCCATAGGATAGGTCTGAGTGGGTCCTGGTGGGTTCCTGGCAGCTCCTACACAAAGCACAACCCTGGCCATGTTTGGACAGTGGTCATTGGCTTTGCATGGCTGAGGGTATATGCAGTGCAAAGTACACATGTTTTGTGGCCAGAACCTAAGCTGCAGTGACCTTGCGCCCAAGGAACATGGGCAAGGGCAGTCAGAAACACCTCAAAATGTCACACTTTTGCTTTTTAAATAATTTCTTGTCACTGTGCTTTCAGAAACAGTTCGCTGTTGCCCCATTTTTTGTGACCCCATATGGCATTGTGATCCACAGTGCCCCAAGCGTTGCTGGCAGGAGCTCTTCCAGTTTCCACTTGAAAAGTATCTGGTACACAGTAGGTCCTGAAGAAATGCTGCTTGATTGATTGATTGAACACTTCCAATAATAGGGAGGTCATCCACCTTGGAGACAATGATGAACTCTTCCAGCCCAGGGTTCTTGTGTGATGCATCTCTGGCTTCCTCCTCCCGACCCCCCAACACTCTGCCCCAGTCCTGTTTCACACAGAGAATAGAAGCATCTCTGAGTTCAGGTAAGCCTCAGAGGTCATCTAGGCCCACAATCCAATCCCTGCTCTGGTATCCTTGGCACAGTTACCCAGATTCCAGTTGCATATTTCCTCTAACAGGGACGTTATGGTTTTATCAGGCAATTCTAGTTACCAGAAAGTCCATTCTGACATTAAGCAAAATCATACTTTTTTTGTAACAAGGAACATCCTACCTCTAACTCCAGTTCTGCTCTTTGGAACTGCCCACAATGGGTCAGATGACTTCTCAGGGACTGGGCAGATATTTCCTCACTCAGCCATGCCCTTCGTATTTTCGTTCATAGAGAGAAAACAGATTCTAAAGATTACAGCTTTAAAAGTATAATGGGCTGCCCTGAGAGATAGTGAATTCCCCATTACAGAACCACACAGCACTTCAGAGTTGGAAGGCACCTCAAGAACAATCTTTCCCATTTCATGCCAGAACAAGAATTCATTAACAACTTACTTGACCAGCAAACCATCTAGCCTCTCCTCAGAGATCTTCAGTGAGGTCTTCATCACCTCCCAAGAGAACCTTTATTGTGGGATGCCTCTGGCCATCCTGAAGTCTTTCCTGACTTCAAGCCGAAGTTGTTTCAACTTCACCCATTCCTCCCAGTTCTGACCTCTAGAGCCAAGCAGAAGCCATCTAATTCCTCATGTATCCAACAGAATGTAAACATCTCAAGGGCAGGAGCTGTTGGGATTTTTGTCTTTATTTTCCCATCTTTGACCCTTTGCCTCCTCACTGAAGACTTGCTAAATATTTGTTCATTTTGAATCCCCTTTTGAAAACAAAGCTATCTTTGCAATTGGGCAAAACATCTCAGGATCTCCAAATTAGCTTTCTCTCTAACATCTTTTGGTTATTGGGATAAGGGAAAACATTTGGCATCCCGCTTCAGGGTGCTGCCTGGGCAGATAAGGATCTTGGAGTCAAAGAATGAGAGCTCGAAGGACCTCAGAAGTCCCTGAATCCAATCACCTCCTTTTTCCCTGAATAAGGAAAGACCCCCAAGGAGGTTAAGGAACGAGGCAGAAGTTCACTCAGGTTTTCCTGATTCCAAGTCCAACATTTTATCTACTGCATTATATTCAAAAATGTTCTTTCCCCATCCCCCTTTTATAAAATCTGCTTACAGATATCTGGATTGCCCAGAAATAACCCTCTCCGGTTGTTGGCTTTTTTTTTTCTTTCTAAGTCAATATTATGGATGTAGGCAATTAAAAAGCTGACATCATTCCTAACCAATCAGGGAGCACCAGGGCCAAATTTGGGCTTACCTGGCTCAACATTACTCAGACTCAAAAAGACCCTTGGGCGATAGCTGGGTGGAAGCCACTCAGAAGGTGCCATCCAGAGACCTGGAGCCTCCCAGGTTTCCCTGCCAGCTGTTTGCAGAGCACCTGGATCTGAGTTTTCTTTTTTAGGACTGAATCTCTCTGCACATGCCTGGCTGGTTCCACATGATGGTAATACCCACTTATCTGTGCGTAGCCTGTTATTAAAACATTACCTAATGACATATTTACCTGATAAATAATACCAGCGTTATTTTTTAAAAAGCAGGTAATTACTAAGCTATTGTCAAGAACAGAATGATTCTCAGGACCCTGAGTGGTTAAGAGGTAAATGTGAAGTGTCCCCAGACTGAGGGTTTGAAGAATATTCTTGAGACAAACAAACACAAGGAATGTCGGGAGGGAGAGGAGAGCTGAGAGGAAGCCAGTACGGCCGGCTCAGGAGCATGGGCCAGGTGGACAGAGGCTGCAGAATAAGAGGGAAGGGGACAGGAAATCCGGGGCTCTGTTACTAACTGCTTTGGGAGTTGGTTCAGGCACATTCCCCATCCTGGATTTCAGTTTCTTCATCTAACATGAAAACTCATTGATGTCGAATTGGAAGGAATCTAGGGAGCCATCCAGCCAAACTCCCCCATTTTATGGATTGGACAACTGAGGGCCAGGGGACAAGGAACTTGTCCAAGGTTAAAGAGGTGAGGGGCTAGAAGTGACTATATGTGAAGCCTAACATGCTTCACTAACACGTTATTTTTCTGTGTCCTAACATTTTATCATACAAGGGCCCTTCTAGAGCTATCGCTCTATGCTCTAAATTTCTTCCAAGCTCTGACATCTCCTGTTCTAAGATCCTCCCAGCCCTGACATCCCCTCTTCTCAGGCCCTTCCCAGTCCTCACATCTCCTCATCTCAGGCCCCTCCCAACCCTGACATCCCCTGTTCTAAGGTCCCTTCCAGTTCTGACAGTCTCTAGGCTCTAGCACCCTATGTTCTAATAAATACTCTAACTATGCATGATTCTCCGGTTTTATAAAATATTTAGTTATAATTCTAATCCAAGCAAAAATCATTTTAATATTTTTTCAGGGGAGGGGGAAGTGAACTTGGACCTACGGTTTCATTCCTAAAGGAAATGCCCCTTATGGAACCCGCTTCCATCAAGAAGATCCCAGACTACTGGGAAAACACTCAGGCATTAAGGACTCCCTTGGTCACATAGCTCTCTTCCATAGAGTGCCCACACAGCCTGGAGCAGTATGCTTGGCATACGTTAAGGATTTTACAACCTGATGCTGACTAATCGAAGTAGCCAGGGTGAGAGGCAGGGCCTGAGCACTAACCTTCCTGACTTCAAGGCTTTTCCCCCAGAGAAGGTCAAATCCTCTAACTCAAGGCTGGGAGAAAACTTGGGGCTGGGTTTGCCTTCTCAGCCTCCTTGTCTTACCAATGATGAGAATCAGAAGGAAAGGCAAATTCTCCTAGTCCTTGATGCAAGGGAGAGAGCAGGGCCCTACACTCCTGAGCTTCATCACTCTACATCACACTTGCATGCACACCCCACAGCTGGGTAGCTCAGTGAGTACAGCACTAGCCACTGAGAATCAGGAAGAACTGAGTTCCAATCCAGCTTTAGAAATTTAGTGTGACCCTGGGCAAATCATTTAACTTCTGTCTGACTCAATTTTCTCAACTGTAAAATGGTGCTAATAGCAGTATCTTCCATGACTTTTGGAGGGTCAGATTAGAAGATATTTTTAAAGGGCTCTCTTAGCACTTGGCACACAGTAGATGCTCACTAAATGCCTATTCTCTATCTCCTTCATACATAACACATACATGCTTATCGGCCTGGACTTTGATACTGCTTTCAGGAGCCTACCTTGTGACTACAAGCACAGGAGAAGCTGGGGGCAGGAAGACACAGATGAGCCCAGCAATGCAACCAGTGCCTCCCATGAGGAAGCTAAGAAGCACCTCGCTTACAGATGAGCCATGCAGCTGAGATGGTTTAGGGCTGCTTAGAGAGGCAGAGATCCCCAGAACAGGTAGCTAATGGCTCCACCTTCTCCTGTCCGGGTCAGCAGATACCTGGGATATTGGTCTTAGTTCTACGCACCACATTTCAGGGTAGACATTGATACATTGGAGAGCAGCCAGACAAGGGCAACCACTCTGCTGAAGGGCATCACCATGAAGTCTTATGAGGATCCACCAGAGAAACTGGGGGCCTCTAGTCTGAAGGAAATCAGGGAAGACAAGAGAGCCACCCTCAAACATCAGACAGGCTGTTGTGTGGAAGACAGAGTAGATTTGTTCTGTTTGGTTCCAGAGGCAAGAGCAGCTGGGAGCTGGGAGCTGGGGGTGGGGGAAGGATGTTGCAAAGCCACAGATTTGGGTGTGTATACAAATTCCCTAATGAGGAAAGCCATCCGAACATAACATAGCATCCAAACGGGTTGCCTCAATCATCAATCATCAAGCCTTTATTGAGCCTTCTAGGTGCCAAGCATCAAGTTAGGTGCTACAGAAACCAAGGCAAAAATGAAGCTGTCCCTGCCCTAAAGGAGATCACAGTGTATCGGGCAAAACAAATATAAGTAAATATAACCTCTATACAAAGGGATGGGGCGGGCAACTATTAAGCGCCTATGGTGCGCTGAGCATTGTGCTAAGCCTTTTATGAACGTTTCCTTGTCTCATTTTCACAATAGCCCTGAGAGGCAGACGTTGTCACTATCCCCATTTCACAGTTGAGGAAACTGAGACATTGAAGTGACCTCTCCAAAATCACACAGCTGGGAAGGATCTAAGGCCAGGTCTTCACCCTTTCTAGCTCCAGGCCCAGCGCTCTCTCCAATCTACTCTCTGGCTGCCTCTTGTCACTGGAGCCATCAAAAAAAGGGGAAAAAAACACATTATTCTGAGATGGGGCCTATAGGCGTCACCAGGCTGACCACCCAAGACATCTAGGATCCAGAAAGAGTTAAGAACTCTTGACATAGACCATTAGGGCTGGAAAGACCTTAGAAGAGAGAGCCAGGCCAGAGACTAGAGAACACATCTGTTCTGGAGCTCAGACTAGGAGCCCAGAGCTCTTGTATGTGGCTGAGATAATTGAGAAACCCCACCCATGGGCATGACTTAAACTCAGTGGCCCAGTGTCAATAATCTCTTCCCTGGTTACACCCGGCCTCAGTGGATGACAAGTGATTGGCCCACCCGGCTATGAGGTGAAAGCTTTGGACAAGTCACAGCCCCACCCTGGGGCTCAGTTTCCCTTATCTGTAAAATAAAGGATTGAACTAGTTGACCTCTAAAGCTTTGCAGATCCAAATCTGTGAATGTGACTTGAGGCAAAACTAAATCATTCTTCTGGCTCTCAGTTTGTTCATTCGGAAAATAAGGGGATTGAACTAAGTCATGACAACAATCCCCATTTTGGTGAGCTTTCAGTCTAATTGGGGAGACAATGTACAAATGACCTGGGACACACAAGATGGAGAGAGGGTGCATTGAAGGTCATCTCAGAGGGAAGATATGAGTAGTGAATGGGATAAGGAAAGGCCTCTTGAAGAAGGTGGGGTTCAAAGTAAGACTTGAAGGAAGCCAGGAGGCAGGGAAATGGAGGGAGAGCATTCCAGGCCTGGGGCACAGCCAGGGAAAATGCCCAGTCTGGAGACAGAATGTCTTGTGAGTGGGATAGCAAGAAGAGAAGTGTGGGCGAATCATAAAGTACTTAAAGGAACATAAACTAAAAACAATGTAGATTAGGAAGGGCTTTAAAAGCCAGAAGGTTTCACATTTCCTCCTGGAGAATGTACAGAATCACTGAGAAGAAATGATCAGACCTGCATTTCAGGAAGATTGTGTGGGGAGACTGAGGGCAAGGATGGACCCTATGTGGCAAGCCTAGGGGCCTAGGACAGCAGTGCCTTCAACAGTGATAGAGGAGCTGGAAGGGAAGAGTTAGAAGGAAATATAATAGATTCCATTTGGGATACGTGGAATTTAAGATACCTGCAAACATCAAGATAGCTAACAGGCAATTGGAAGTATGAGGAGCTGGAGAGAGAGGCCCTTTAAACACCTTCCTACCACTCCTTACTCCTCTCCACATACTCTCGGATCCACAGAGACAAACCTCCTTGTTGCTGTTGTTCACATAAAACACTTTATCTCTGCACTGCCAGCATGGCCCTCAATGTCCCTCATGCCTAGAACACTCTCTTTCTTCCTCCACCTCCTGATTTACCTGGATTCCTTAAGTGTTGGGCAAAACCTCATCTTCTGCATCTTCTCAGAGACCACCTCCAAGTTAGCTCACATACCTTAGGAAGTACACAGTTGTTTGCACGTCGCCTCCTTGGGTAGACTGTGACCTCCTTGAAGGCAAGGATTGTTATCACTCTTCTTTGTGTCCCTAGTACTTAGCGTAGTAACTGGTTCTTTAATAAATACTTGTTGACTGCCAAACCTGATATCCGCATTTACACACTCCTAACAGCTCTGGCATGTAGGGAGCATAACTATTTGCAAATCACAGAATCTCAAATTTGGAATGTTCCTCAAAGGTTAAATCATGCAATTCATACTGGAAAAGAATGTAGAAAATACTGGAATGATGTGGACTCAGTCCCTGACTTTATAGGGTTTACACTTTAATTGTGGAAATGAGACAGATAAATTTAACAATTTTAATTCATTCAATCATTTAACAAACTCTTATTAAGCTCCTACTGTGCATAGGGTCTTGTGCTAGATTCTGTGGAAGACAGAAGCAGTAAGAATTTAGAGGGCACACACACATTTATCATGCACACTGAGAAAATAGACAGCTGAGATGAGCACCCAACTAGCAATAATACATTAAATAGAAAGTTACCAGATATTTCCAAATGTGTACTACAGTAATAGCTAATTCTCCTTCCCTCTCAACTGAATTTGTCTTACATGTCGTGAATTATTTGCATATCATGAATCACAAAGTTAATTTGGAGGAAATTTCATGCTATTTTCCCCAGGTGAAATGGGTGCCCCAGGCACCAATATGATGGTTCCAGTTCTCCATTTCAAAGAGCTTTGTGGGAGGAGAGCTCAGTAATAAAGTATGCCCCTACAGTGCCCCTCTGACTCTACAATCTCTCAATTCTACAACCACCATCAACTCTCAGAGGAGGGAGAGTGACCAGAAATCCAACACCCACAGAGGTCCTTCACATTTCCCAATGGTGAGAGATTAAGTAGGAAGGGATTTCTTTGAATTCCTCAGATCTTTTTCTCCCTTATAAAAGTTGATCAAGGCACAGCTGCTCAGCCAGTCACCAGCAATCTTCTGATGGTACAATGTGCATACCTTGGCAGGTCTCCAAGGGGTCTGAATGCCAACTAGCACCCAGACTTCTCTAATGATGCTATAATTGTGATTTGGCATCACCCCACAGACAAGTCCCATCAGAGCTGGAAATATAAATATGTAGCACCCTGCAAAAATTTAGAAAGTTGGAAGCACATGGGGCACACCATGGGGCACAACAACCAGCATCATATGAGTCAAGCACCACTATGCCAATAAAGTGAAGATGTCAAAGATCACCATTTTCCCCTCTAAGCTGTAGCCTCAGCTCTAGAACGAGGGAGTTGGACAATGATCAACCATGATTTCAGAGGACTAGGATGAAGAATGCTGCCCACTTCCCAACAGAGAGATGGACTCTGCATATTTTTGGATGAAGCCAATTTGAGAATTTGTTTTGTTTGAATATGCATATTTGGTACAAGGATTTTATTTTTATTTTATTTCCCAGTAGTGTGGGTAGGGAAGTAGGAAGAAAAATAAAAATCTCTAATCATTTTTAAAAGTAGAAAACTTAATTCCACAAATAAAATGAGAGTGTTGGACCCAATTATCTGAGTATCCATCCAGCCCCTTCAATCTATGTGCCAAGATTTTTTTCCAATTCTGACATGTGATAGTGTGTGGTCTGACTTTATCTTTACAACAATCCAGGATTTTTGGTGCTAGACAGGATCATGGAACATAAAACGTTAAAGCTGGTGGGGAGCCTTGGATTATTGGATTCTGAACCTTGAATAAGAATAGCACATTTTATATGGAACATTACAATTTTCTAAGCTCTTTGAATATATTATCTCATTTTATTCTTAAAACAAGCCTGGAATGTTAGTCCTAGAAAATGTCATAGAACTTAAAACATTAGACTTAGCAGAATCCTTAGAATATAAAACACTAGAACATGGAGTGTAGAAGGAATTTTCCAATGGGAAGCATCAGCACTAGAAGAGAGTCTTAGAATATGTCAAATTTGAACATGTTAGAACACTTAACACAGAATGTCAGAATTGGACACAATCTCAGACCTTAGACCAGGAGAGCCAAGATGGTCTTTGGAGTAGCTGAGGCTTGCCGTCTGTACTCAGTTCACCAAAGTGGTCCATTTTACAGTTAAGGAAAATGACTCCCCTCCCTCCAAAGTAAATGACTTGCTCAAGGCACATGGATAATAAATGGTGGTTCTGGGACACAGACTCAGTCTTCTATTTCTTAGTCTGGTACATCCATAATACAGCAAAACCTTATCCCTGTTTGCTGAGCCTACCAGCAAAATAACACTATGAGGGAGAGATAAAAAGATCCATGTGATATAGTTCCTGCCTCCGAGAGGAGAATGTGGCTTAACTCAATCATCATCTCTTCTATCAAGCCTTCTCTGGGCTATCTGATTGGAAATGAACTTCTTCCTTGGAACTTACATTTATTCTCATTTTGTGACTCTCTAAAGCACATTATTTATTGTAGGAGTCTTTGTTGGTGATTTATGTCCCTCCTAGGGGAGACATTCTGTGAAGGCAAGCAGCAGCCTGGGTTCAAATCCTGTCTCCGAAGCTAATTTTGAGACCCTGAGCAATCCACTGAATTTGTCAAAGCCCCACATGCAAAATGGGGCTGCTAATAGCATCCACTTCACAAGATTCTTGGGAGAATCAAAGGAAAAAAATAGACATAAAGCACATCACAAATTTTTTAAGTGTTTACCATTAATAATTGTTAAGCACCACCCTTACCTCCCAACACCTAGCAAACTACTATCAAAATATTAACTCTGATAAATGTTTCCTAAGTTGAATTGAAGGTTGACTGCTACATCCTTCCCAAGAATTTGGGGGGCCTGCTAGGATTCTCCTCTAAGTCTTCAAGATTCTTTCCAGACTCCTGAACACATTGACCTCTGAACTGTGAATGAACTCTGGGAATTGGATAAGACCTGGGAGGCTGAGAGATCCTGGCTGCGTGGCTCCAATCTGCTAGGAAACTCAAGCCAGATGCTGCAAATCTCTCTCTCCACCCAAAGAGTTATTTACACAAACCCCCCAAGCACAATCCCCTTCATCTCTTGACATGGTGATTACATGCTTATCTGTAAGGGAATGGGCTGGGGGCAAGGTTGGTGAGCCATTGGCTGAGGCAGAAATGATCTGGAAGCCAAAGGTCTTAGCTTGGTTCCCATGTGATCTTTATTAATTATTGCTGTTAGCCTTCACATTGCTACAGTGCTTTAAGGTTCACGGAGCTTTTTTCCTCATAATGTCTCTGAAAAGTTAGGAGCAAAAGTATCACTGCCTTCATTTCACAACTATAGAAACTAGCTATGTGTCCAGGGTCACGTAACTAAGAAGCAATGGGACTCTCCACTAAGGCCACAGCTGGTTTTCTCCCATGCAAAGCCTTTGATTTCAAGGAGGAAAGGAGTATGGATGAGTTATTGGAAGGACTTGCCCAGTACTGAGAGAATACCATCACCTCTAAATTCATACCTTGACATGGAAAATGAGTTGAATATCCCGTTCATCAATGAAGAACACCAATCTTCTCTTTTTCTTCTTTGTCATCATCAGACCCCATCACAGAACAACAGAGAGAACCTTAGAAACCACCTCATCCCACCTGAAGCTCAAGAGAGGCTCCCAGTGTACATGAGGCAGTAGTGAGTAGCCTTCCATCTTCTGCTTAAAGACTCCCAGCGATGGAGAGGTCATTACCTTTCAAAATAGTCAATTACAGTGAAATAGAGGGAAAAGTCCTAGACTAAGAATAAAATGGCCTGAGTTAGAGCCCTCACTGTGTCAACAAAAAAGCTGTATACTTGCTCCAGACAAGTGATAACCTCTCTGAGCTTCAATTTCCTTGTCTGTAAAACTAGGGTAATAACACCTACCCTGTCTACTCCAGGACTTGAGTCTAGATGAATGAAATTACCTGAAAGCACAATATAAGCCAGAATACCCTACCAAATTGATATTTCTAACACACAAATCTGATTATGGCACTCTCTCCCACTGAAAAACATTTAAAGACTCCCTATGTTGGGATGGGGAAAGTCTTGGGATTTTTGATTCACATGGTGAAGATGGCCAAACCATTGCAAGGGAAAGAGGGTGCTTCTAACTTGAACTAAATGTAGTCATGGGCAGATTAAGTCTCATCTGGTTCATTGACTGGTTTGAGGAGTGATCTGTCTACATAGAATTTGATATTTTCCCCACACCGTCACTGCTACTGGAACCTGGTGAATTTATTTCATCATCAACTTTCTCCTTTTCCTTGTCGTATGTCTTCCTAGAAAATTGTCATTGTTTATCCTTAGGAACATCCTGCTCCTTTAAAAAAATCTTTTTTTTATTTGCTGTCTGTACTTTTATAAATAACTTTCTCTCCAGATAAAGATAAGCTGATTTAAAATTATATATATAATCTGAATGTTTGCTATAAAAGAATGAACCACACAAGATAGAAGTACGAGAGGGAACCCATAGATAAATATTCCTAAACTTAACTGTGTGTCTATATTGAGGCATTCTGTCTTTCTTTGTCGCTGCTTTGATCTCCTTCTCTGTTTCTTTCTTTTCTGTCTTTGTCTCTCTGTCTTTATCTCTGACTCTCTATGTGACTTTCTCTGTCTTTCTTGTCTCCCTATGTGTCTCTGTGTCTCTGTGTATCTGTCTCTCTCTCTCTCTCTCTCTCTCTCTCTCTCTCTCTCTCTCTCTCTCTCTCTCTCTCTCACCCCTCAGAGGGCACTCCATCTCCTGTC
>JAQQSW010008613.1:0-13428 GCA_028646575.1 Pseudocheirus occidentalis
GTGTTACCTTGGGCAAGTCACTTAACCCCAACTGCCCTCCAAAAAAAAAAAAAGCAAAAAAAGAAGAAAAAAGAAAAAGAGAAAACAACCATAGAGGGAGTTGAGCTGGTGACAAGATGTCAAAGCAGACAGAGTGCTGGTTCTAGAGGCAGGAAGATCTGAATTGAAATCCAGTCTCTGACACTGTGTGCCCTTGGGAAAGTCACTTAACCTTTTTTGCTTCAGTTTCCTCATCTGTAAAATGGGAATAACGACAGTACCTATTTCCTAGGGTTGTTGTGAGGACTAAGTGACACAGTAATTGTGAAGTTCTAATCACAGTGCCTGGCACATCAGCAACACTATATAAGTGTTAGTTGTTGTTATAATTCTAAGGCTTATTAATTGGTGGTGTCAGAGCCTGCAGTAGGATGAGTCACTTCTCAATCTCTTTGCCATTTTCCACTTTTTTTCATGAAGCCTTCTCTGATCTTCCAAGCTGGCAACGATCTTTCTTTATTCTGCCTTTAAAATATACTTCTTTTGCCTTTTTCATTTTCTAATTATAAAAATAGTAATTTGGGAATGCTACTAGACTTCAAACGCCATCAGGGCTAGGAGAGTGTATGAGGTCAGATTTGCATTTCCCCTAGCCCTGGGTGCAGAACCTCCAGCCCTCAGTGTTCTGTACACAGTTAAGATCCTTAATAAATCTTCCTGTGTTATGCCAAGCCCACATATATATCTTTCAAGTCTTCTTATACCTTAATCTCTGACACGTACCCTTTGATGCAATGGCACTGGCTTCCTGGCTGTTCCACAAACAATAGACTCTATCTCTTGGCTCCAGACATTCTCTCTGTCTGACCCTCATGCCTGGAAGGCTCTCTTCCTCCTTTACTCTCTCTGCTGAACTCCTATTTTCTTTAAGTCTTAACTAAAATCCTCCAGGAAGCCTTTACCAACTCCTCTTACTTCCAGTGTCTTCCCCCTTTTAATTATCTCCCGTTTATCTGATATATAGCTTGCTTTGTATGTATTTGGCTGTATGTTGTATTCCCATTAGATTGTAAGCTCTTTGAGAGTGGGGACTGTCTTTTGCCTCTTTTTATATCTCCAGAGCTTAGCACAATGTGTGGCACCTAGTAGGTGTTTAATAAATATTGATTGATTGATTGATTTAGATTCATGCATGGACTTAGCCATATTCAAAGTGCCTGGTATCAGTTTCACTCTTTCCTATACTTTGGAGGGGTGAGAAACTGGAACAGAACCAGAAGGGCTAGGTTCAAAACCCAATGGGGACACAACTAATGTGACTTTGGACAAGTCATTTTACCTCGCTTGGCCTCAGCTTCCTTATCTGTAAAATGAAGTTACTGTACTTGATGACTTACAAAGCCCCATTAATTTCTGAACTTATGATCAATCGTAATAGCTGTTTTGAAGGACTCTCAGTGGTGGATGGGATCATGCTGACAACCTGGTGATGGCTTATGGTCTAATGGTCACTCAGTCAGAACAGTGTGGAGAAGGAGCTGAGAATAGAGCTGGTAGTGGTGACCCGAGATTAAATTTTCCTTTCCTTGCTGGAGAGATGGACAAGATAAGGGGAATGGGTCTAGACTCTTGCTTTATTTTGTCTTGAATGGAATTACTCTTAATCCCCACTCCCTTAGCTGAATGCTGTTGGTGCCCATTTCTATTCCCTTACTCTGCTATAAATGGTTCATTACTAAACTTATTTTACTTCTTAGAAGTATCCGAGGTTGACCCATAGGTGTATTTCCTTGTGTCTGCTAGTTTTCAGAGTGAGTGTTCAATGGACAACTGTGATAATGATACAGGAGAGAGATAGAATCCCAACCCTCAGCTCATTGTTAGAGAGTCTCTCTCTTTCTAACTGAAGCATTATCATGAACCCTTTGGTATGTTTTATAACTAAAGTCCCCAGGGCAGAATTAAAATGAACCTGGGGTTTACCTGTTGGCCCCTCAGAGCGCAAACCTGATCATTTTTTGTGGGTTTTTTTTTTTTTTGGTCATTGTGATTTAGGTGTCTGGTTTACTCAGAGTAGTGGGACCCTTTCCCCTTTCCTTGCGTAATGGAGAAGAGTTGGGGAAAGGAAGGAAAAAGAAGGAAGGACTAGAGAAAGAGGTCCTGCCTTCAGATTGGTCCTAGTAGGCTTGGTCTGTGAGGATTAAAACCCCACTCCCTTTCTGATTTGGAGGAGCAAGTGAGGGCTCCATGGTGTCTCCATGGTATAAACTTGGCATAGAATCCACCCAGAAGCTTTGGTCTGTTCTTAGTAAACCAAGTGGGGGCCATCCCCAGTCATCCTGATCTATATCTGGCTACTGGATCCAGATGACTCAGGAGGAGAAAGTGAGGCTGGTGACTTTGTACAGTCCTCCCTCCCTTAAATACAATTGACTTATAAGTCATGGCACCACCTTCCCGATGTCATGGTCCTCTTCGAGACTGAAGGACAAACAACAATCTGTGAGTAGTATGGGCTGCCCTCTGGAGACCCAACTGTCCAGTTCCAGTTGGGCAATGGAGCTCCTACCTCCTTTGTTCTTCCTCCTTTCCTTTTGTTGCCTTTCATGTCCTCTCCTTTCTTTACCTTTTCTCCTCTTTCCTCTCTTTCCCTTCTCCTCCTTTCCTTTCCTTCCCCTTCCTCTTCATGGTATAATTTCAGACCCCACCCCCCCCCCCAAACCCCGCTCCTTAAACCTTTTCCCCCTTTGCTGGAAGTGCTGGAAATTCTTTTCCCAGGGGACAAAACCTTTAATTCTATAGTTAAAATTAAGGAATATAATGTAAATCCTTCATAGAAGAGGGAATTTAGTGACATATTCACAACAAGATGTAAATTACTTATATCCCTCATTAGATTGTAAGCCCCTTGAGGGTAGGGACTATTTTTTGCCTCTTTATTTTTTATTTTGCATTCCTGAACTTAGGACAGCACCTTACACATAATAAAAGCTTAATAAATATTTATTGGCTATGTATGATTACTTCTGGATATTACAATTTAATACAAGACGTGAGGTATATTTGCTAAGGAATGAGAATGGGAGGCTAGTGGGCTTTTCAATCAATCAATCAATCAATCATTTATTTATTAAGGGCTTACATACTAGGTGCTTGGCATTCAGCTATGGAAGCAGAGGTAGAGGTCTGAAGAATGGGAGTGGCAGAAAGGCAAATTCAATGCTTCCTTTCTTTTTACTGCTATTTCTGAAAACTCTTTAAGTGCTTATTATACACCAAGGTACAGTGGAAATTGAGGGCATATGAGCAACCTTTCTTGCTTCATCATTTTGTTATATGGGCTGGACCTGAAAAACAAAAACAAAACAGAAACATTCCTAGCATTCGTGGCGAACTGCTGCTTATGTTTTTTGTAGGATCTCAGAGTCATAGCCCATTGGAGCTCTAGACATCTTTCAGTAAAATGCTCTCATTTTATAGATACGGGAACACTAGATACAGCTGGACCTGAGTTAAACAAATGCCTCAGGCGGCTACTAGCTATTTGACTCTGGGCAAGTCACTTAGCCTCTATCTACCTCAGTTTCCTAATTCATAGAATGGGTATAATACTAGGATATGCCTCCCAAAGTCATTGTTAGGTTAAAATGAGATGATATTTATAAAGTGATTTGTAAACTTTAAAGTACCACAGACACGTATATAAGTGTCTATATACAAATATGCATTATATGTTTACTGCTTTTTGGAGCTCAGTTCCATGTTAGTAATGCCATAGGTCTCTCTGTTTGCTCTTTTGGTTAAGCCACAATTTTGATTCTTCAGGTATTTCATGATTCAAAGTTCTATTTTCTTTTAAAATACACATTTTTGTTTCAGATAGAAACTTGGGGTCCTTTGAAATGTTGCATAAATCTCTGTTCCTCCAATTCAGTTCTAAGCCTAGCTCTTTGTCTGTCTTCATGGTGTTTCAAAGATACATGCACCGATCACAGAATACCTTATGTTGTCCATTCTACTGCTTGTTCTTGTCTGGTTAGTAAGCATCCTTCATCTTAGTTTTTCCTGTGCAAATAGTTATTGTGAGTGATTAGGGACCTGATTTAGGAGGCTCTGCTGGGTTCCAGGACTTGAAACAGTTAGTGCACTGCCCCTGCAATGTGGAGCATCTCAAAGGTAATTCCTGTTGCTTTTGGACTCTGTACTGGGCATTCTCCATTGTGGTGGCAACTATGTATCTCTACCGTTATTCCTTGACTGATTTCAATAATGAGATGAAAACCATCTCATTTCTTTGTTGTGGTGTTCCATTAGACTGTAAGCTCTTTGTGAATAGGGATTCTTTCATTCTCTATATTTTTATGCCCTATATGCTCTATATTTTATAGTACTTGATTCACTGTAAGATGTTAATCAATGTTGTTGATAGGTTGCTTGTGTTTGGCTTCATATCGAGACATCATTCCACTGTTACATACTGTCCCATTCAATTGTCACTGCCCCACCCAGGGCCTTTGATTTCTGGTTCTACTGCTTATTACCTAGAGGTTCTTAGACAAGTTGGTTCAACTCTTTCCTTAATAGTATGACCAAGAGATAATTTATGATACTAGCATATGCATTGGATATACCATGTTGGAGGATTGCCTGTTAGGTTACATACTGTAATTTTTAATAGTCAACAACAAATAAACACATTACAACAAATATTATATGGTATATTATAATGATTATAGCCTTGCTATTATTAATAAGAATCATCTCATTTTAATTTCAATAACCCCTGCTTTTCTTCTCCTTCAAGGAAGAAAGAAAATGTCCTTTTCTCCTTCCCCTTCACTACTCTGAGACAGATGTTATTGTAAGCAAAAGTGGGAACTTGGCCAAGTTTGTTTTTGGTGTCTTCTCTCAGTTCTCTCTCTTCGCACCCCTGTCCCCAATAAAACTTGCTTTTGACCTTCTTATCTTGGCATCTTTACCCTTTCTGAACTTGTTGCTGCTCCCCCCTTAAAAACAAAACAAACCCCCCAAACAAAACTCTTTCTATGTGTTAGATCTTATCCTCAGGGCCTTTGTGTTTTCCAAGGTTAACAACTAACTAATCCAGATCAACCACACTGTACTAAAGAGAGAGGGAAATGAAGATGCCAGCACCATTTTTTCTCCTTCCCTGAAAAGGGGGCTTTCTGGAAGCTTGCTGATTCCTAACTCACAAAAATAACTCTAGTGGTAAAAATTTCATGCCATATAGGAGAAAGTGCTGTTATGTATAACTGGAAGGGGAAATGTTTTCAAGGCAGACATGGCCTTGTGAGGGCTCACAAATTACATGGCATACTTGACCACTTGCCTGTCCTATGTGAGGTCCCACATCAGTGGCTGATGCCTTGAATCTGGAGGAGGAGGCTTTGCTGTACTGCTGTGGGTAAGGATTTTTTGGCATCAGAAAACATTACCTCAAGGTGGTAGAAAAAGAGCTTTTCTAACCAAGGCTAAAGAACTTCTGCAAAAGGGAGGTGAGCTGGGACTGGGGCGAGGGGGTTGGGGGGATTCATGGGCCATAAAAAATAAGCGCCTTCTCAAAGCAAGGGAATGAGTTCTTTGTCTTTGTGGTAACCAGGGAAGACATGGGACAGATGCCAGGAAGAAATATAAATTTCCCAGGGGAGGATACAGAAATACTGAAGAAAATCAGCAACTATCCAGAAGAAATGATTAAGAAACCAAAGGCCAACACTGTTATAATTGCCCAGGTAATTTGAACTCATCTTTCCTGTCCCTTCCCTCATTCCCCCAAATCTATTTTGCTTAAATTTCTCAGAAAATTAAAAAAAAAACAGGATTTTTTTGGGTGGGAGATATCTAGATGCTTGTCTAGCCTTCCATTTTAACTTTGAACTTAAAGAATGGCCAGTTATTGTGTAGAGAAGCAGGGTAGTATGATAGAAAGATCACTGAAGTGGGGGCCAGAACATCTGGGTTCTCATCTTGACTCTGTCTCGGACTTGCTCACAGTCACATAGTTATATAGTGACAGAGTCACTCATACCTCCTCTGGGACTCAGTTTCTTCATCTGTAGAATGAGACCAATGGTCTAGATGGTCTCTAAGCTACCTATCAGCCTCGATAAATACTCTGTCTTCCTTCATTTTAGAGAGAAAGACGCCAAGGCCCATAGAGATAAAATAACTTGCTCAAAGTCATACATCTTAGTAGCAGAGCCAAGTCTGGAAAACTTCTAGCTCCCAGATTGGGGCTTATTCCATTGCCTTACATTTGGACCAGATGAACTCAAAGGTCCCTTCCAGCTCCTACTAGCTATGATTCTGTAAAATTGAAGTGCTCTGTTTTATGCCAAATCATCACTGATTTGGATGATTAGTGGCAGAATGTAAGCTCTTTGAAGGTAGGGACCGTTTTCTTCTTTTGATTTTGTATTTCCAGGGTTTGGCACAGTGACTAATTAATATGGAGTAGGTGTTTGTTGACTGATTGTTGGTTTGGCAGGTGGGAATGAGGAAGGAAAAATGGAAATCCAGAAGATCCTGGGAGATGAAAAAAAGAAGTAAAAGGAAAATAAGGGTTAATTTTCCAGGAGCACCCACAATTTGGGACTGGAACTTTGACTCCAAAGTCATCATTTTGAGGGTTTTCGACAGGTTGGATCTGTTGATGAGGTTGGCTTGGGGAAATCTTGTTTGCCATGGGTTGCTTTAAGTTGAGGATTCCTCAGTTTTAGGACATTAGAATTTAGAATAAAATGATTGTCAGAAATGGAAGGGATTTCAATCATGTCTAGTACAACTTTCATCCTTAGGTGTGGGGTAGGAGGGGGTTTAAGGGAGGAGAAGGACTCATGTAGCTTGTTCTAAATGATTGGATTTAAACACATTATCTCATTTGATCATCACAACAATCCAGGCAGGTAGATGCTGTTTGTACCCCCTTTTTGCAGAAGGTGAAACTGAGGCTGATGGTGGTAAAGTGACTTGTCTCAGAGTCACACAGCTTAGGAAGCCAGGATAGATGAATTCTGTGATCGCCTCTAGTTCTAAATCTATAAACATATGAACTTAAGTCTCTTAAAATGTGATTTTGAATTTAGGGAGAAGGAACCACTCTCCTTGCCGTTTAGGAAAATGGTGGATTTAGATAGATAGAGCATAGGCTGACTGACTCTGCCTGGTCTGGAGAGCCTGGCATCACACACAGGACTGACTCCACTACTGTGATGGGGGGAGCAGCTATTCTTATGGTGAAGAATTTGGTCAAATTGCCAAAGGTCATATTGCTTTGTGTCATAATATTATTATTATTATTAATATTAATAAAATATTATTACACAAATAAAATAGCAAAAGACAACATTTTAGATTAATTATGTAACTATATAATAATTAGATTAATAGAATAACATTATTAATAACTAATAATATTAATGTAACAATACTATATTATACATTATACGATCTACTTTATATATCTATATATTATATACTATTCTATATCTATATATAACTATATATTATATAGATATGTATCTATATTGTATAATTATATATAATATAATAATAGATAATATAGATAATAGATAAAATAATATTAGAATATATCAAATAGAAAAACATCTGAATAGTCTATTTGCTAACCATTTTTTTAAAATTAGGGTTGAATTCAGTCAAGGACCTGATAATTCTGAAAACTAGTGAATAAATTAAGTTAAACTTTTGGACCACTTACCGACATGTTTTAAAATCCGCTAGATTTTAAATCCTTATAGACAGTGACCATGTTTTATATAGTTCTTGTTTATATGGCACTTTGCCAATATTACCTCCTACAATAGCCCTGTGAGGTAATTAGCATAAGCATTATTAATCCCATTTTATAGATGGCAAGGTATTTATAGCACTCTGAAGTTTACTAAGTACTAACCCCTTACAAAAACCCTGGGAAGCAGGTGCTGCAGATATTGTCCCCAATTTGCAGATGAGGAACCGAAGGACCAGCAGCAATATTCCTATTTATACAGCACCTTACCATTCCAAAAGCACTTTACAGCTGTCACCTCACTGGATCCTCACAATAACCCTGGGAGGTGGGTGCTATTATTACTCTCATTTTACAGCTGAGGACACAGAAGCAAACAGAGATTAAGGGACTTAATCTGGATCACACAGCTAGTAAGTACTTGAGGCTGGATTCGAACTCAGGTCTTCCTGCCTTCAGGTTCACATCATCCAGATGCTTTCATAACTGCCCATAATGGTAGCTAGCTTTCACATAGTCCTCCTATATTTACGTAGTTCATGTTTTCTCATAGGATACAGCAACCCTGGGAGGTAGGTGTTACTATTATTCCCATTTTAAAATGGAGGCAAACAAAGGTGAAGTGACTTGCCCCTGGAATCACTCAATAAGTAAGTGCTTAAGGTTAGATTCAAACCCAAGTCTTCCTGAGCTGAATTCTAGTACTATCTACACTGTGGTCTCTCTCCCGTTAGCCCAAGTACCTTCTAATACAGTGCTTAGTGTGTAATAGTATTTGTTGATGGTGAATTATGATCTGGCTACTTTAAAAAATATTGATTGTTCAGCTGAATTCAGTTGATTATTTTACTATTTTTGAGTCATAAGATTTAGAGCTGGAAGGGAGCTTGTATCATCTGTACATTATATAGAAATAACTCAATTCAATTTAGTAAACATTCATTAAACTTCCCCTAAGTGCCCAGTTCTGTGTGAGGCACTGTGGAACCAAAGACAAAAAGGAAACAATCTTTGCCATTAAGAGCTTACATTTTATTTCATTTTTTTCTGGGGAGATAGTATTTGTACATTGATAAGTCCATACAAAGTAATCTAAGGGGGGAGGGGTGAGGGGAGAGAATACTTACACCTGCAAGGAGGTGTAAGTATGCAGGGGAAGCAATATAAAAAAACTTGGAAGGGTAGGTAGGCATAAGATAGTAAAGGGTTCTAAATAGCAAGTTTAAGATTTTGTATTTTACCCTAGGAGCAATAAGGAGTCACTGATAATTTTTTGGTTTCCTTTTGTTGTTTTCTGGAGGCAATCTAGGCTATGTGACTTGCCCAGGGTCACACAACTAGCAAGTGTCTGAGACCAGATTTGAACTCAGATCCTCCTGCCTCCAGGACCAGGACTCTATCCAATACACAACCTAGGTGCCCCATCACTGATGGTTTTTGAATATGAGTAGTCATATAGTCAACTCTATGCCTTTGGAAGATGAGTGAACTGAGTGCCATTAAGTCAAGTAGCTTACCTGTGGTCACAGAGAATGTATATAGCAGAGTGGGGATTCAGTCTTAGTTCCTTTGACTCAAAATCCAATGCTCATTCATTCTTTCAACTTTCATAGTTGAACTATTTATTCCATATTTGGAGTAATTCACCTGTCATGTGCTAGGTGACAGCAGAAATAAAGCTACCACTATACCACTCAGTAATATCTTTCATCTTCTTTTCTCAATGGTCCTCCTCCTTCCTTGTCCTTTGAGGCTCTGTTTATTTTCAAAAGCAAAATGATTAAATTTGGTCAAATGAATCAATAGGAACTGTTAATTAGTGATTTTGGAAATTTTTGTTTCTGGAAAAAAATAAAAGCTATTTGAGGGTAACTTCCCTCTCTCTCCCTATTCCCTCCCCCCCCCAAGAAATAGCTGCCTCAATATTTGGATAAATTGTAATTATGTTTTAATTGAGTATGAAAGACTCGAACAAATAAGCCACTTTTTCTTTAATATAGACTGAAACCAAAACCAAAACCCCAAACTTCATGTCCATGTGGACACCCATTTATGACCATTGTCTTTTCTGACAACCTGAAATTATAAGGGTGGTAGAGGTCTGTTAAGGACAGTCAGAAAGAAGAGTTATGTAGAGTTTATTTTAGAGACATGAGTAATCCCAAGCACTTAAGTGAATGACAGAGGAAAATATGGAGCAGCATAAGAAGAAAATGAAACACCAGGATCTCAGTGGAAGAGAGAGCATGTCTATCAAGGAAAAAAAAATGAATTTATTCCTGAAGAATGGAATGAAAAGGAAGTGTGAGGAAAAGCATACTATTTCAGCTGTCTCATTAACAAAATGATATTATGAGAATGGAAAGGAAAAAAAAATAACAAAGAAGTTCCAGAGAGATATTAGGACTCTGGGATCACTGTTAGCCACAAAGGGATGTATTCTAGGAAACTAGGTCTATATTCCTGGAAAAGAGAGGGAAAGAGGGGATTATGATGGGATTTAGTACAAGTTTACAGGCTAGGGGTGTGAGAGGTGCAATGGGATCTCAGCATATAAAATAACATCATGAGTGAGACAGAGGCCCACTGATCTAAGCAATGAGTGTTGACTATTGGAGGAATTTAGAGGGAAAAAAAATTAAGCAGTCATTGGGTAACACACACTAAGCCACCAACTCTATAGTAGTAGGAGCAACAAGGGAGAACACTATTTTGGGATGTGTGTGTGGGGGTGGGTGTTAGGGGATTTAGGGGAGACGGATAAGAGTAAGCCAGAAGAAGTATCTTTGGGAACAATGGATGATTTCATAAAAGCAAAACCAAATCAAACCAACCAACCAACCAACCAACCAACCAACAACAAAAAAAATCAAAGCCCAAATAACAGACACAATTGTGAAGTTGTTGTGTTATTTGGTTTGCTGCCGTCTTAAGATTTTCTTGTTGCCTACATAATTGACTGACTTTGGATTTATAGATTCTCTAGAATATGTTGCTATGATTGGTATTGACAAGGCATAAGCCCAAGGAAAAAAAGGTGCAAAAAGACAAAATACCCTTTTTAGACATTTCTTTAAAACAAAGGAATGGTGTTATCTTTTGCTTCAAGTTACTCATTGGCAGATATATCTGGTGTTGTCCATTGAAAAATTGTTTATCTATTATTTAATGCATGAATGTATTATGTATCGTGTGTGAGAGAGAGACAGAGAGAAAGAGAAAGAGAGAGAGAGAGAGAGAGAGAGAGAGAGAGAGAGAGAGAGAGAGAGAGAGAGAGAGAGAGAGAGAGAGAGAGAGTGTGTGTGTGTGTGTGTTAGGGGTTCCTGAAACTGACTGGTAGAAATTCCAACGTGTCATTGGGTCAGGTTATATTCAACTGGATTTAAAACTCAAGTCTCTCCTCTTGGCAAGAGCTGAGGTGACCCAAAGCCAGAACATATTGAGAGAGACAGGACAAAAAAAAGATATAGTTGACCTTACTTACACATACTAAACTGTACCAGGTGGAAGGAGAGCAATTAACACATTTTTCAACTTGCCAGCTGCAACAACTTTGACACTGTAAAGTCATTCTTTCAAAAGCACCCAGTCAACTCCCTTTTCTCTCCCCGAATGGGAAAGAAATGGAAGAGGACCTACATTGGAGTCCACACATAATTGTCATTTTTTATTTTAATATGGTAAAATTCCAATCTGAAAAGTGCTGTAGGCAAGAACCTGCCACCCCGTAGACCCAGAACCTATTTTGTAAATACTTTCTCCTAGCAGGCTGAAGTTTAAATATTAATTCGCCTGTAATTGGCGGAGAAAACAAACAAGCAATTAAAAACGCTACAAAGCTGACTTTCTCTTTCCTCTGCTCTCTCTCCTCCCTTTTCATTTCACCACAGTATAGAACGTAGATGTAAGACAATGGAACCCTGAGCGGTGTGGAATTCTAAGCCCCGTCTTGCCTTAAAGCTACAATATGGATTTAATTTATATGCAAATGTAAGCAATAAAAAGGCAGACACTGTAGAAATTATAGTATTTTTTTTAAGGAGATGCTGCAAAACCAGCACGTTCTTCTGCTTTCACCAGAAGCTAATTATTATTGGTTCTTACTTTTTCCCCCTTTCTTCCACCCCCCCAATACACACACACACACACACACACACACTTCCTTTTCCAGACTGGGTGTAAACTATGCTGTTTAAGAAAACAACGGAATATTGAGGACGAGTGAATGAGAGCAGCCAGGAATATCTCCTGCGAGATTTGACATCAGGATAATTTCACAGTCTGGCTTTTTTTTTTTTCCTTCTGACTGCCAGCTACCCAGTTGACCAGCAGAACGCAAAGCTGATCAAAGCTCAGTCGGAAACGTTAAGTAAGCTGAAATGGGGGTTAAAGTATGCTAATAGAAGGGCTAAATGTACTTTAATCCTGTTATAATACAAGGTAACTTGGAAGCAGGGAAAGCCCGATGGCTTTTGCCCAGGGTGGAGGGGGACCCCTGCAAATTGTGAATAGAAGTCGCTTCCTATTCTTTCATTTGCTCCTGGGGGCTGCCTTTCTCAGATGCACACACAAGCCCCTCCTTCTCCGTTTACTAAGTGTCAACAGTTGGGTGAGCAAGACTTCTCAGCTCTTTAGATCAGCACCCTGTGACCTTCCACACTGAAGCACAGACCATTAAGCTAAGCTTTCCAGCTGTTGCCTGAATGATGAGGGATTTTTTCAGAGAAGGGCAGGGCTTAGTGGAACACTAGGCAACAGTTTTATATTATGTGCCCACTACCACCCAACTTGCCTAGCAGGTCAGTGCTGCTGGAGAGGATGGCTGGCCAGAGGCTGGGCAGATGGGACAAAATCTGGACGGACAGAGATGGCCTCCAAAACAATCCAAGCTTCTTGGCTTGTCTTCAGATTCATTTTCTTCTAATAGGCTTTCATTCTTAAATTAAAATAAAAGAACAAATGTTTATTTAATTACCACACTGTACAATCATACTGAAGCAAGGTCTTTGAATTGGGGGTTTCTTTCCTCTGTTCTCTTTCTGTCTGTTTCTTCTTTCTCTCCCTCCATTCTTTCATCTTCCAGCCTTAAGATAACCAGAGCAAAAAGGATGGGCAAAGCCAGAGATGACTTGATGTAGGTTTGCACATGGAATCTTTTGCCTTGGTGGGTGCCCCATGACCTAGTGAGCTGACACAGACCATGGAGAGGACTGATGTAATTTTACAGGCAGCCAACTGCCTCACTGTATCTGAAGATTAAAAACAAAGGTTTCATTGAAGCCCTACCTCCCACTGTGCAGCTGAAAGTCTGAGGGTGTGTGTGTGTGTGTGTGTGTGTGTGTGTGTGTGTGTGTGTGTATGTTGTGTTGGGGGGAGGGGGAGGCAAATGTTCCTAAATATCTTTCAGTTAAGTACAAATTACATACTGGATATATTAAGATATAATGGTATATTTTAAGTCTACTTCACTATTGTGAGAATATCAGTAATCACTGCACAGTGCTGACTTGCTGGCACACAGAAACAAAAAAGGAACTGTCCTGACAGAAAATGTTTTGTTCAGAATCATGGTTGACTTTTTTCTTCTTTCTTTCTTGGCTCCTTCCTTCTTCCTTCCCTCCCCTTTCCTTCCCGTTCATTTCTCTCCCCCTTTCTTTTCCTTTCCTCACTATTCTTCC
>JAQQSW010008614.1:0-13428 GCA_028646575.1 Pseudocheirus occidentalis
GGTGAGGGATAGGAAGGAGGAACATATGATTACTGTCACAATATGTCCACTATGAACATGTCTTGTATAATCACACATCCACAACCTGTATTGAATTGATTGTCCTTCCAGTGGGGTTGGGTGACAAGGGAGGAATTGAAAGAATCTAGAATTTAAAGTTCTGCAATACCTGCAACTAGGAATTAAGATATACAGGGGCTGGGGTAGGGAGACCCTCCCTGCCCTACCAGAAAATTAGAGAGCAGATCAGGGTAGGGGCTTTACAGTGGGATTGCTGTTTTTGGGTTGGGCCAGGGGAAAGATGGGGAGAAAATTTGTAATCTAAAAATCTCATGAAAATGAATGATGTAAACAAGAAAACAAATTTAAAAAATTTATTTGAATAAAAAGAAGTTAATGAGACCTCAGAAATTATTCCCTCCTGACCGTCTCCCAGTTTTCCTACAAATGAGGAAACTGAGGTTTAGTAAGATTAAGTGAATTACTTGAGGTCACATGGCTACTGAGTGACAGAGAAGAGAACTGAGCCCATTTTTCCTGATTCCTAATCAGAGGTCTGTACACTCATCAAAACTATTTCCCTGGATCTGTTTCTCTGGTGCATTTGACCCTGCTTGTACCATTTTGGCTAGAAGATCTTAATGAAGGCTCTCAGAAGAGAACTGGAAGAAGAAGGAGTAGAGTAATTTACTTGGAAAGGAGAATTCAATGCAAGGAAAGATAAGGTAAAGAAAGTGTTACAGCACTGAGTCAGGAATGTCATCAAGTGCCAACTCTTGGGACCAACTCAATTTGTGACCCTGGTCAACCTCTTAAGGACCCACATTTTCTCATCTAAAAAAAATCACTGAGTTTAATTACATTCGTTCTCTATCATGCTTTTCAGCTTGAACTTTGCATATTTGAAAGTTCCTTCCAGCTTCAATCTTCTATACTTTTAGGTCACTTCCAGCTCTAATACTTTGTCAGTTTATGACTAAATTCTAACATTTCAAATGTACAAAAGAGGTAAAGGACAGCAAATAGTTTGGGTTTCTTCATCAATATCAGGTCATGACCAAGTAATTTCATTTCCCTTTTTTTGGAGGTCCAGTTACTAGATGTTTAAAACTGGGGAATGATGAAAATCTGAATTCCTCTTTGGTCTACTATAGATAGTATCAAAACAGTTAAGTGCGTGCGTGTGTGTGTGTGTGTGTGTGTGTGTGTGTGTGTGTGTGTGTATTCTTTAAAATGGATATTTGGGTAGGAACCAGAAAATCAAAAGAAGAGATCATCAGTGTGAGAAGGCCAAGTGTGAGCTAAACTTCCAGTGTCTGAGCATACACCAGTTCAGCATCCACCTTCCATATGGTTGCATTATCATTCAGCCCATATCTCTCAAAAAGTCCATTAAGAGACTATATATCCATGCATGTGTGCATCCATCCATGCACATATAATATATATATATACACACACATGTACATATGTATCTCTCTGTGTGTTTCTCTCTGTGTGTATACATGCATAGCTCTGTGTGCACACCTATATATGTATATATGTATGTATATACACACATATAAACGAATATACATGTGTATATATACATACATGTATATGAGTTTATAATATATACAAAATGGAGTTATTCATATACACACATATATATTTTGAGTTGGACATAACTGAGAAGAGTTAACAACATAATCCACATATTACATCACTATAAGGGAGGAAAAATAATTAGATTTTTATTTACTAGGGAGCCCTCTGTTTAGTTACCTCACCCTTTCCAATAATGAGGGCCTAGGTGTTAGTAATCCTGCACTGATCTTGATAGCTCTGTTCCCTACTCAGTACCAGAGGTTGTTGAGAAACATGTCCATTTTCCATTGGTTCTCCAAGAACTTCTATTCACAGCTATGAGTGGCAAATGAAAGCCATGTTTAGTGGTGAAGAGGGTGGTCAGCATGACCCCACTAATTAGAATCCTGTTTAAACCCAGTTGTAAAACCCTGTTCTCCTCCATGGTTAGCTATATATCAATGAACCTTAATTATCTTACTATTTATTGATGGGATCAACTGAGGTATATTTTAGCCATACACTATTTACTCATCACACACACACACACACAAAGAGACAGACATTCAAAATATACTCCCAAACTACCACATAGTATATGTATCCAGAGCTTTTTCTCACCCCTAAGCAGTCCTCAACCAGTCTATGGGCATGACTGAAACCCAAGAGTTTCCAGATAGTTTACAGGTGACTATGCTCTGTTAACCACCCTCAAAAATATTGTTTCACTTACTACCTACAGCATGTCCAGTCATTTGAGAGAATTTGTAATCTGGGATGCAAGACTGATTTCTAGCTCTTTTTAAAGGACAGACGTCTCCTCTGGAATACTTTCCTTGCATCCACTGGCTTCGTTCCAGCCTGTCTCCCAGTCCCATGCCTCCTTGTTCTACTAAATAGCTTCGTCTGGTCTATTTTACTATTGCATTCTCATAAGCAAAATGCCTATGGTAAAAGCATCAGGCTTTCTTACTCTCTATGCTTATCTCTTTGCCCTTTTTATTCTCCAAAGGTTGGTTGATGGCTGCCTCTGTATTACTTCCACTCAGTTTTTTAGCACATTTTTTATCAAGCAAAGCAGCATGGATAAAGTTGGCCTGATCTATAAGGCCAACCAATTGAAAAAAACTTGGGGATTTTGAAGTTCTTACTGCATGATGTTTGGTTGCAATAAGAGCGACAAAGTCTATATATTTGGGGAGCTAATGGTTTAACTGTACTTCACCAAGGTTGAACAATTCTATTTATGATACTAATAAGTCAGAGATCATCCAGGTAAAGATGATCAAGACAATAAATTTCCTCAATCATCTCATATGAGGTTTAACTTAGGGAAACTGGGATGTTTAGAAAGTGTCCTCCACCATTCAGTTCTGCTCCTGATTTCTGCTCAGATTATTGTTGTCCAATCACATTTCCAACAGCATAACTGATTGTGACTTGAATCATTTGACATGTCCTTGTCTGCTATTTGTATTCACCACATTATGAGAAACCTAATCTTACATTAACTTGCCCCACAACTGACCCCCTCCTTTTTGGGCTAAGGCTTCTTTGATTTTTCAAGCTCAATAACATTCCAATGTCACATATTTATGGAAAATCCTTAAACAGAGGGAGCTATTGTGGCACGGGAGACAGAGGACTGGAGCTGATTGGGAAGACCAGAGTTCAAATCCACACTCAAACTTATTAGTATTAGATGTATGACCTGGGCAAGTCACTTAATCATTGCTCTCTTTCCTCATTTGTAAAATATGACTAATAGCATCTTTTCCCCAGGGTTTTTGTGAGAATTAAAAGAAATAAAATTTGTAAAATTCTTTGCAAGCCTATATAAAATTGCTATATAAATGTAAGCTCTTGTTGTCATTGTTGTCATTTCCATAAATAAAAGTAGGACTCTGACATTTTTTTTACAATAATTCATAGAAATTGAGAAAAGGTGACCAGTCCCACCAGAGTATCAAGTCTGAAAAGTTCTATATATACGTCCCTAAGCCAGTCCAAGAATTGAAAAACAATGATTCAGGGCAACACAAGAGCCAGCTCTAGTTTCTATATGTGTGTGGCCATCACACAATAAATAGTTGTGCAGTGGGTTTTTTGTTTGTTTGTTTTTTGTTGTTTTTTTTAGTCATGTCCATCTCTACATTGCCTTTTGAGTTTTCTTGGTAAAGATACTGAGTAGTTTGTAATTTCTTTCTCCAACTGATTTTGCAGATGAGGAAACTGAGGCAAACAAGATTAAGTGACTTGCCTAGAGTCACACAATTGAGAGTCTGAGGCTGAATTTGAACTCAGGAAAAAGAGTGTTCCTGATTCCAAGCCCAGACTTTTATCTACTGTGCCACCTAACTAACCAGTACACAGAATATTTAAAAGATGGAAGAGTTAACACTGCTGCTGATGGATGATTAGTCTGATTTATAACATTTTTTCATCTGGCATATTTGATGATTTGCAGATTGAGAGTATGACCCTATTAAAACCCCAAGGCTTAGGAATAATCCTTCATTCCCAAACTATATTTTCATTCCCAAACTACATTTTCTCAGTTTACTGGGATTATTCCCTGAAATGAATATATCTTTTCTAATTTGATGAGCAATGGCATGATAACTAAGGGGTAAGAAGGAGAAGGGAAAATCTGTTCTGTCTGGATCCCTTCCTGGTTTTCTATATTTGCCCTTGTTTGTTCCCCTCCCCCCCCCATTTTGGAAGATGGTTGGTTCTCCATTACACATGGGTGTATGGTGATAAGGTCATTCAGAGATGCCCCAGATGCATTACTGGTATGGTGCTTTTTCAGAGAGCCACTTAATCCATCACTCTACTTGACTGCTTGTTTGAGAGCCTAAGCCTAATGCTTGATGATCAAATCTTTGGTAAATCACTGAACTGTCAACTTTATGCAGAAAATTCTAAGTAATTGACACATTACCCAGAAGCCATGACCTTCTTGGCGTGGTTCAAAAAAAGATCTGAGTCTCTCAGCAAAAACTATGGAAGACCACCATTTTTGCAAGCAGTCCTAACTGGGTCGAAATCAGCTTGGAAAGGGCAATGTGGCAGTAGACTAGATGTTCAAAATAGATTCAAATTTTCTGAATCCAACTCTCTTCAAAAAGTAATCTAGAAATGTCCTTAAAGGGGGAAGAATGTTAACAATTTAATCCCTCAAATTGGCATTTTTTTCCCCCTACACATAAACTTTGCTGCATGTATGTGCAGAGGATTTGGATTATATTGTAGAATGGGGCCTTTCTCTTTTTGAATTGAGTACCGAAGAAACCACAGCTTTAATTAAAATGATAGTATCACCATTTAAAGGCTAAAATACCTACAAGGACACAAGTAATAATGGGCCAGTTTTATGTGGCTTAGCAGGCCAGCTATCGCAATACTGGCTCTTAAGTACACTGCTTGCTTTGTGAAAGAGGCAGGCTGCTCTTCTAAAGATATGAATTCTGTATCTGATTGCTTCTGTGAAGAACATTTAAAGAGGGTTAGGCACCTCTGGCTGGAAAAAAATCATTTTGTGCTAAAAGTTTCAGAGTATGACTTCAATATAAGTCCCCCTAAACTTTTCTGACTGAATTTGATAGCTTGAGAGAGAGCACAGTATCATGAAAGCATCACTGGACTTAAAGTCAGGAGAACTGAGTCTAAATCCTTTTCGTAAGATACACCATAGAGAGAGTGACTGCAGACAAGTTGCATAACCACTTCAAGTCTTTTTCAATGTGTAAAATAATATTTCAAAGTTATACAGTATAATTAATAGGGGGCTACTCTTATAGTCAGAAAGAACAAGATTCATTTTCTGCCTATGAAACATACTAATTTTGTGACCCTGTATGTGCGCTATGTAACTCTCTAAAGCACTAAGTTCCAGAGGCAATGCAATACTACATTATTATTGGAAGTTTCCATAGAGCAAGTTCCTGATGCCAATAAAATCTTTGGTTCAGACCAATTTACTGCTAATACTACTCTTACCACTATTGCTATTACTAGAAATGCTACTACTACTGAAGGTAATAAGAACAATAACTTCCTCACAAAGTTTGTATTAGAAAAGCATGTCATAAACGTTAAAGCATTATTGAAATGTAATGTGTTAATTATTGTTGTTGTAATTATTGAAGCTATAGGAAATTCCTGATGTTGATAAAATCTTTGGTCCAGACCAATGTATGACTTACTACAACTCTTACTCTTACTACTACTACTGATAATACTAATGATACTAATAATCATCATAATAATATTTCACAAGGTTAGTGCTAGAAAAGCATGATGTAAACTTTAAAGCAGTATTGAAATAAGATGTGTTGATTATCATTATAATTACATATCATTAAAATGATTGCTACTATTGCTGTTGTTTTTATGGGAAATATGTGAAGGTCTTTCTTCAGAGAAAGCTAGCTAGGATGATACGGTTATTAATAATTAATGACACTTACAGACTGCTTCACGGTGCTAGTGTCTTAATCCCATTACTTCTTTTGATATTAATGTATGCATGGATCCTAAATAAAGGCAAATTTTGGCTCGGTGGTGGATGGGTGGGAGGAGGATAATAAACTTTCAGACAATTTGAGATGTCCAGCAATGAATTGTTCTACCTTAAGAGAAAGTGAGCTCTATATCACTAGAAGTCAAATCAATAAGTAGGAATTCCAGCACCTGGAAAAATTCCGTTTAATGTATAAATGCATGTGTTAGTGAGGGTGATATTCAGAGCATGAATATTACCTTTTTGTGCCACTGACAGAAACTTGAGACAGAAGCACTGTTGTGTGGGGAGATTAAGGAACTAGGAGGCTGGTTGGGAGGGGCTTGGGTGGACAAGAAGACTGTGAACTAGGTATTGAACTTTCTGGGTCTGAGAAAGAGTGATTTGAAGATTTATTGGTGATAGCAACAAGGATCTGGACAGGATTGTGTAAATGTTCAAAAAAAGTGGCTGAATTATTCTGGCAGAGGAAAGGCCTAAAAGCGGCTGTGAGAAACAAGGGTTGCCACAATTTGTTCACTTTGCTTCAGGAGGAATGAAAGAAGAAACATACAGCTCTAGAGAAGATACTGAAAGATTCAGCAGCTTAGAAGGAAATTGAAGTTCCAGTGAATAACAGGAGTTGGAAGGACTGTGAAACCAAGAAATCTAAAATACAAGAGAGTTATTTAATAGGAAGAAGTGGTTCCTGAGAGCACACTGGAAACCAAGGTCAGAGAAAGAAAAAGAAACAGGAGGTTTGTTAGTCATTTTTCAGTCATATTCAATTCTTCATGACCCCTTTTAAGATTTTCTTGCCAAAGATACTAGAACAGTTTGACAGTTCCTTCTCCAGTTTATTTTGTATATGAGAAAACTGAGGCAAACAGGGGTAAATGATTTGACCAAGGTCATACAAGTAAGTATCAGATACTTGATTTGTACTCAGGAAGAGGAATCTTCCTTACTCTAGTCCCAGAACTCTATCCACTGTGCCATCTAGTTGTCCCTGAGGTAGAAGGGAATAAACATTTATTTAGAGTCTACTCTGTGCCAGGCACTTCACAAATATTATTTCATTTCATCCTCAAAAGAATCTTCCAATTTAAGTGCTGTTATTATCCCTGTTTTACAATTGAGGAAGTAAAATCAGACAGAAGTGAAGTTATTTGCCAAGGGTGACAGAGCTAGTAAGTGTCTGAGGCAAAGTTTGAATTCAGGTCTTCCTGACTCCAGGCTCAACATGGTGTCACCTAGCTGTGTCTACATAAGAATATTGGAGGAATGGATCTGATCTGCTTAAGCATGAGAGTGTGGAAAATGTAGCAGAGAAAACGTATTCCATAGCAAGGGTAAGACAAGTATGTCCTTTTTGAAACCGTTTATTTTGGGACTGGGGTATTTGTGCTTGGATGATGGAAAAGGGTTGTTATCCATTCCCCTTCTATCGCCAATCTTTCTTGCTATTGTCTTCCTTCCTTAAGGCTCCTTTTCCCTCCCTATAATCTTAGGAAGTCATTAACGGACTGGTTAGAGGTAGAGAAAAGGTGGTCTCTAGAGGACCACACTACTGAGGGTAGAAAAAGCAGCAGGAATCCCTCACTGCAAATCACCACCAAAGGCCTTCACTATGGCTCTAAAGGAATGATCACTTTTCAGAGATGATATATGGGAAAATCTTGATACACATATAGATTTACT
Organism: Pseudocheirus occidentalis; assembly: GCA_028646575.1. Classification (NCBI taxonomy): domain Eukaryota; kingdom Metazoa; phylum Chordata; class Mammalia; order Diprotodontia; family Pseudocheiridae; genus Pseudocheirus; species Pseudocheirus occidentalis. The sequence goes on from JAQQSW010008614.1 coordinate 7,772, forward strand.
TATGGTATTACTTCCATTTTTAGGATTCTCAGATTCCATATAGGAAGGATGAGTAACACCGTTATAGACATTACACTGACTTTTAGTAGTGTTAGGTGATGGGAAGTCTGACAATTATTAAGTTACAGAGGCAGAATTTGAATCTAAGTCATCCAATCCAAGGTCTCCCCTCATTCCCCTAAGCCATAATTCCCAAATGAATAAAGGGAGAATGGCACTCCATTTCTTAAGGACTATATCTCACTTCTTAGTGGTAATTTAGGGCATTTTAGATACCACTAGGGATCCAGAATAGTAACTTTGGAGAAATATATTATGGGGTTGAAATTAGGTGATTATGAATATTTGGGGAAATGACTTCATTTCTCTGAAGTTCTTTTCCTCATCTGAAAAAGGATAGTATCTGATGATTCTGTTTCACAGGAATATTTGTGAAGATTAAATGAAATGATGAATATAAAATATTTTATATAAATTTATTTTATATTTATTGTTACTACTGAAATAGAGTCTTCCCCCTAAACTTTATCCCACTATGAAGTTAACCTTGGACTACTTGAAGGTAGAACATAAGCCCTCACAGTTTCTACTAAACCAGAAAAATGTCACATGTGGGTACAAATTGTGTATTTGCCCATTAAGACCAAATCTCATCAAATGCAGAGAGGTTCATCATCAGAAGGTTGATCAATTAGAATAATTACAGGGGGGGGGACCACAAAAAGCCCTAAAATTGTTTAGCATGACCTGAAAGGGTTGTTATCTGTATGAATTATTCACATAATGAAAATCCTTCTAGGAATGCAAATAGAAACAGGTATAAGTCAGTACTGGGTTTTTGACTGTCTGAGCCCAATGAGCTAGTGTCAGAAACTGATTTTGAACTCATTCTTTTTCATTTTTGACTGTGTATCCATCATTTTTTATTTGCAGTAAGCCAATATTTCTCTATACACCAATAAGAATGCTCATTAAATGATAGATCCTTTGATGTATTTATAGGAGAATAAATTGAGAAATAGAAGGAAGCTGAGGAGTTATTTAGTTGGACCCTCCCATTTTGGAAACTGAGGTCAGGAAAGATTGCATGACTTTTGTTTAAGACTGAGGCAAGATTTAGAACAGGTCCCCTAATGCCAGAAAAATAATTCTTTTCACTAAGCCAAAGTTTTCCTATCAAATGTTTACTATTATCACTAACTGCTTACGAAGAAAGTAGGCTGTTCTAAAATATTGGTAATAATCATTGAGCAGTAAAATTATTGAATTAGTATGTTTACGCATCATGTAAAAACCTGTTCTTCTTATGTACTAAGCACTTGATGGGACTCATTGGGTTTGATTTTGACCTTCTGAAAATGGCAATAAAACTCTTTCATCGAAGTTCCATTGATATGTAATATTCAAATCACATTTGAACCCCTTGATTTCCAAAGGGGTTTCATATGCAGGATTTAACACAGGAGGGAACATTAAGGCTTATCTAATCCAACCTTTTTTTATTTATCAGTAAGATGAAATAACATGTACATACACACACACTCACACACACACACACACACAGAGTTCAAAGGTAAGTTTTGATCACTGACCTAATTCTCTATTTCTGCTATATTCCTCTCAGAGGACTTCTGGGATAATGAACAAAAAGGTTTAAGAGATAGGATCTGGATCCAGACCTTCTAATTTTTTTTTCCTGCTATATCCCTCTCAGAGGCCATGTGGGGATATGAATGAGTGCTGGACCTGGAGTTAAGAGAGTACTGGTTTAAATCTGACCTCTAACAATTATTATTTATATACCCCTGGGGCAAATTGCTTAACCTGCCTGAAACTCAATTTTTTCACCTACAAAATGGGGAGAAGAATATTGCTGAAATCATCATTTCAAAAAGTTATTGGTGATGCAGAACAAACAATACAATACTTTGCAAACTTTAGATAAAATGGCATTGTTGTCATTGCTATTTCCACTCTCCTGTGATAATATTCTTATTTTGGAATCATCATCAGTACTTTCACATAAAAGCAACCACATCCAGGGGCCTCTCTTTCCATCTCTGAATAATCATCCCATTCATTTCTTCAAATAGTTGTCAGACAATTGTCTCTAATCTACACTATGGATCTTTTTACTTCCCTGCACTGCAGAATTCTCTATTGCACAAGCTCTAGTCTGTTTCACTATGGGGACTTCTGGTGCCATCAGTGGGCTATTTATTTTTTTATTTTACATTGGGCAGGTAGAGAATATGCAATATAGAGATCAGCACCAGGGATAAGAAAGAAATGGAATAGATTAGAAAAATAGAATTCTGGCCCAATTTTCCTTATCACCACTTTTGACTCAGCTCATCGGTAACACCCTCAAAGGTCTGATATAGGATGAACATATGTCCTGCCTTTTCATTTAATTTCAGCTTAATTTTATGCAAGGACTAACCATTTTTCTGAAGTCATTTTTATTACAGTTCATGCAAGAAAGAGCTCTTGCAGGTAATTACTTCATAAAAGCGGAGGGAATCAATCATGAAACTTTAGGATTTGTAGAAATTGCATTGCGTGAATCTCTTACACATGTCAGGGAGAACCTGCCAACTCTAGTGCCTAAAAGAATGTGCTAGGGTAAACAAGGGGTCTTTTCCACCTCCTGCCCCCAACACACACACACACACACACACACACACACTCACACACACACCCTAGCCACCCAACTCTTTTATGGCAAAGCTTTTTGATGAAGTAGAAAGTTTGGAGTCTCAAGTCCTGGGTTCAGATCTGATGTTCTATGTCTATTGTTGTTTAACTTTTGCACGAGCTACTTCACCTATCTGACTTGAAGCTTCTTCTCTTATACAACAGAATACTTTTTAAGAATACTTTTACTACCTAGTTTAGAGGGCAATTGTGAGAAATATTCTTTGAAATCTGTAAGTCTGCACATTATATGATCATCTCTATGAATCATATCTACACTATTCTTTGCTTTAATCAGTCAATTAAAAAATATTTTTAAGCTTCCATTATGTGACAGTCACTATGGTCAGCATAAGAAATAAAGGGGCAAAAAACAATCCTTGCCCATGGAGAATATATAGTCAATTGGATGAGATAACAATGACACATATGTGTACAAACTAACTCTGTATTTCTCCCCCAGCCCTTTCCCAAATGTGGACATACGCATGTACACACAAACACACACACACACACACACACACACACACACGTCCAAATTGTAACTAGGGACAGGAAACCAGAAGGCAGAGATGAGGAGGGAGGGATTTCAGGAATGCAATGACTGAGAATGAAAGAAACTGGGAGATACAGTGTCATGTTCTTGGAACACCAAGGAGGTGAGTGTCATGAATTGAAAAGTAAATGGTAGGGACTAAGGTATAAGAAAACTGGAAAGGTATGTATTGGGAGGAGTATACAATTTGATGAGCTTAAAATACCAAACAGAGACATTTACTTGATCCTAGAGGGAATAGGGACCCATTAGAGTTTATTGGGTAGAGAGGTGACATAGCCCTACCTTTGCCTTAGGAACATTACTTTGTGGCTAAATGGAGGATGGATTGGAGTGGGAAGGGATCTGTGACAGGTATATTTGCTAACAAGCTATTCCAATAGTCAAGACATGTGGTGACAAGGTCCTGCATCAAAGTGGTGGCAATGTAAGAGGAAAGAAGGGAGAATGGTGTTACAAAAAAGATATTTATTAGGTCTTGCAAATAGGTTGGAGAGATCGCTAAGAAATATTGAAGGGTTAAGGATAACACCTAGGTTTAGAGACTACAGGATAGGATGGTATATATAACGTCTCTATAATATACTTATATAATTATAGGAATTAAAGGAAGTGGGGAAGTCTTCAGGGGGAACAATGATGAGTTGAGTTCAGTTTTGGATATGTTCATTTTAAGATATATACTGGACATCCAGTTAGAGATGTCTGAAAGACAGATGGAAATGTGGTAGTAGAGCTTAGCAGAGAAAGGTAGGGGGAGAAAAGGAGATTTAAGAAGTGTCAGCATAGAGATGTTATTTAAATCCATGGGAATTGAAATCACTAAGTGAAATAGTATAGAGGGAGAAGAGAAGAGGTTCAAGAAGAAAACCATGTGGGACACATGAGTTAGAGGGCATGATTTGGATGAAGATCTAGCAACAGGAACTGAAAAGGAGCAATCTGATAAGTAGGAGAAACAAGGCAGATGGATGAACTGAAAATCTGGAGAGAAAAGTGGCAAGAAGAGGATGATCAGCAGTGTCAAAGTCTTTTGAAAGATCAAGGGGAATGAGGACTTTGAAAAGGCCATTGGATTTGGTAATTAAGGGATTGATCACTTTGGGGAGAGCAGTGTCAGGAATAAACCCTGGATACCTTCCAAAACGTCCCTGACCTTCAAAGGTTATTCACTTCTGAGTGAATCTGAGAAATCTTCTATAGGGAACAGGAAATGGCCAAGTCTAATTTCTATTGGACCCAAGCCTAGTCCAAGCCAAATGGGTTCAAAATAGCTTTGACAGAAAGTATTAGTGATGCATATGGATAGGTAGTTGCGGAAAACCTTTTAGAAGGTATCAGTGCAATATTCTGGTTTAAAGCACTCTCCTTTGAAGAGTAGAAGTGATGGAGAAAAATAGCAACACAACTTTTCAATTAATCTTGCTTGAGTCTTTTCATAGAATCATGATGTTGGAAAGGACTTCCAAAGTTATCCCTCCCAAACATACCTGATGCATATGTAAGGGGATGATTCCTCCCACAGTATCCCAGTTCTACTGAAGTCACAGATACAAAGTTGTGATATGTTAGCAAGGTATTAACACCTAAGTTATCCCTTTGCAAATGTAAACATTTACATTTGACTGAGTCAAAGTTTGAAATCATCTTGACATAGCTGAAATTTAAACATACCCCTAAGGGCATTAAATATCTCATCTTTGGAAACAGAGACAGTTGAAGAAGTGAAGTGGCTATGGGTCTGGAACTAGCAATAGAAGTGATTATTGAGGTTTGAAGGAAGTGATTTTTTTCCCTTGCCCCACTCCCAGAAGCCATGCTGTCTAGCAGCAAAGATACTCATTAGGTAGGCATACCACATCTAGCAGTTTAAGAGGATGTCTATTCAAAGCATTTGAGGCATAGTTGAAGAAGCAAAAACACATACCCTATATAAACCCAGGATAGAGAGAGACCAGAATCACCTTCAAGGAATATGACTCCTGGCAACAGAGAGCAGAGCCAGATGTGGACTCATAAAAGATCTAGTCCTGGCAATAGAGAGTTCTACTAGAGAAAAGACTACCTCAGACTTGTGGTAGTAAGGAAGAGGGGCTGGTAGAATTGTTAGAGCCACTGTTCTTAGAATTTTCTTTTTAAAGACTTTGTTAAGATTGAATTGTTCCCACTGGCTACTAGTAAGGGAAAACACACCAGGGACAACAGATGAACCAGACTGTTCAGATCCCAGACCCATAAGGCTCTCTAGATCTTGAAGCAGCAGCTATACTCCAAGGACTCAATATGTCAGTGTGAGTTCTAATTTGGTGAACTAACCTAAGGGGAGATGCTACACATGAATCCCTACTCTGAATTTCTCCCCCACCCCTTTGCCAAACACACACACACACATACACACACACAC
>JAQQSW010008615.1:0-13428 GCA_028646575.1 Pseudocheirus occidentalis
TATCTTGGTTTCTCATAAAGTCATTAGCTTCCACTTGATCCACTCTAATTCTGAAGGAATTATTCTCTTCAGAATGCTTTTGAGATTCTTTTTCCATCTGGCAAATTTGACTTTTTAAGGAATTCTTCTCCTCATTGGCTTTCTGGGCTTCTTTTGCCATTTGAGTTCATCTATTTTTTAAAGTGTTGTTTTCTTCAGTCAAGTTGTTGACTCTCTTTTCATGATTTTCTCGCATCATTCTCATTTCTCTTCCCAATTTTTCTTCCACTTCTCTTATTTGTTTTTCAAAGTCCTTTTTTCAGTCAATCTATAGTTTGTGGGCAATCTTCAAGTGTCTTGGAAGCATTTGGTGTGGGAGTTCTGACTGTGTTGTCTTCCTCCTGTTCCATGCTTTGATCCTTTTTGTCCACAAAAAAGGATTCTAAAGTCTGATTGTAGTTCTTATTTTGCTTCCTTTTCTTCATGTTGGCCAGGCAATCAATTGGTTGATTTTTTTTAGGCCTGTGAAACTCTGCTTCCAGGGGAGAAAGCTCTGTCCCAAATCGCTGGGGTTTTCACAGCTGACAGAGTTATTAGGGGGGTGCTGCAGCCCCCGCCAGCTTTGACTTGCTGAAAGTGCACCCCAGGACCACTACCCAAGACCACAATCCGGATCCAGGCCTCTCAATGCAAGAGCCCTTGGCCCTGATTGATCATCTCAGCCCCCCTGCAGAGTTCACAGGCCAGGAGCTCTGAGGCAGCCCAGTGGAGGACAGATCCCGCCCTTCCCCACCTCTGCTTCCTTGCCCTGAGGGCAGATTGGCCAGACTGCTTTTCCTCCCCCAAATTTTGCTTGAAAGTTTCACTTTCACTGACCTTTCTCTAATCCTCTAAATCGGTCCTGGGTTGATAGATGTGAAGATTGCTTGAGGTGCTGTAGATCTGTTCTCTAGGGTAGACTCATGCTGTGGCTTGGCTCCTCTTGCCCATGAGGTTTCAGGTTTCAGGCTGGGCTGGCCTTGGCTCCCAGCCTGCCGAGATGAGCCCCTCCTGCCGAGCTGCCTTCAGCGAGAGATGTGTTTTCTGTATTTTTGTGAGTTTAGGAGCTCTAAAATTTGTTTAGAGTCATACTATATGGGTATTTAGGGTGGCTGTGTGGGAGCTGTGGAGTTTTGCTGCTTCTACTCCTCCATCTTGGCTCTGCCCCTGAATGGAATTTTAGATAAGCTAGATATGATAGACATCTGGAGAGAGTTGAATGTGAAGAGGAAGGAATATGCCTTTTTCTCAGTAGTGCATGACACTTTTACAAATATTGACCATATTTTATAGTCAAATGCCAAAAAGCAAAAATATCAAAGGCATCCTTTTCAGATCACAATACAATAAAAGTTACATTAATAAAGGACCATGGAAACACAGATTAAAAATTAATTGGACACTAAATAACCTAATCTTAAAGAGTGGATCAAAGAATGTCATAGAAACAATCAATAATTTTATCAATGAGAATGATAATAATGAAACAACATATCAAACTTATAGGATGCAACAAAAGCAGTAACCAGTAGAAATTTTATATCTCTAAAATGCTCACATCAATAAAATAGAGAAAGAGAAGATCAACGAATTGGATATGTAATTTAAAAAATCTAGAAAAAGAACAAATTAAAAATCCTTAATTAAACATAAAATTGGAAATCCTGAAAATTTGAGGTGAAATGAATAAAATTGAGTGTAAGAAAATAATTGAACTAACAAGTAAAAGTAGGAGTTGGTTTTATGAAAAAAAATAAAATAGATGTACCATTGGTTAATATGATTTTTTAAAAAGAGAGAAGAAAACTGGATTACTAGTATTAAAAATAGAAAGGGAAAATATATCAGCAGTGAAGATGAAATTAAAGCAATTATTACAAGCTTTTTAAAAGCCTAATTATATGCTAGTAAATTGAACAATTTAAGTAAAATGGAAAAATACTTACAAATATAAATTGCCTAGATTAACAGAAGAAAAAATAGAGTAACTAAGCAAATTTATTTTTAAAAAATTGTATAGGCCATAAGTGAGCTCCCTAAGGAAAAAAGCGTATTTTGGGTAATATGAATATTCAAATCAACTACAAAGGACTTATGAAAGAAGATGTTAGCCAATTAAAAAAAATACATGTGTTTTGGTCACAAGTGGAAATTAGGCCTGTGTGGTTTGAGAGAAAACTGGGCTGACCTGTATGAATTAAGCAAAATGAAGTTAGGTCAACCAGCAGAACAATTTATACAATAACAACATTCTAAAGAAAACTAACTTTGAAAGACTTGAGAATTCTTACTAATGCAATGAAAAACCATGATTCCTGAAGCCTGAAGATACCTGCTGTGTGAGAGAAGGGTGATAGATTCAAGACTTTGCTGGGCTATGTACATTTGTTGCAAAAATTTTCTGTTTATTTTTTTGTCCTGTTTTTTAGTTCCCAGAGCAGGGTATATCAAATAGGGGCTCTGAGTGAAGATGACATACCTTAGATTTGACATGGAACTGTGTATCTGACCTCTAGAGGCTAAGCTCAGTCACCCATCCTGAGATAATGGGTACGTGGTGGTGAGCACTGATCTCCATAGTATGAATGTAGGTCAACTCTTTTTTTCTCTTTTTTTCCTTTCCTTTCCCCTTTCCTTTCTTTGTTTCTTTGTTTCTTTGTTTCTTTGTTTCTTCCTTCCTTCCTTCCTTCCTTCCTTCCTTCCTTCCTTCCTTCCTTCCTTCCTTCCTTCCTTCCTTCCTTCCTTTCTTTCTTCCTTTCTTTCTTTCTTTCTTTCTTTCTTTCTTTCTTTCTTTCTTTCTTTCTTTCTTTCTTTCTTTCTTTCTTTCTTTCTTCCTTCCTTCCTTCCTTTCTTTCTTTTTCTTTCTTATACTAAGTCTCCCTATTTCACTTGGTTTGGCAGCATAGCAGCTACTGATGGGCTCCATCCTACTTCTAATCAGCTTTGAAGCTTTAATCTGCTCTTTTGTTCCGACCTGCTTTAGTTTGCCCCTCCTTAGGCAACGTAGTGCCTCTTCACTCTTTGCCATATTAATTCTGAACTTAATATGGTTACCTGATTGGCATTAGCCCTTTGGTAGGTAACTCAAAACCCCTGAACTCAAGAGAAGAACCAGCCTCCTTTAATAGAAGAGGCGCGAGCCTCCATGCCTGGCTACTAATTTTTCCTGTAGTAGAGAAAGCTTTGTTCTGGCTCGTCTGTATTTGTTCACAATCCCCTGCAGCTCAGTCACACAACAGTGTGACTGCTTGTCAGAATTGTGACTGGAACAGAACTCAGCTGACTGACTCACTCAAGAATCACATTAGAATCAGCAGCACTGTTTTCTAACCTAGTTATTGACTGGCCTGAATCTTAATTCTGCCACCACAGGGCAGGAATTAATGGAGTCAGGGGTTAACCCAACTATTTTATTCAGTCCCATTATTTTTTGTCCAGGTCTCTTCCCTCTTTGGATCTGGAATGCTCACAAAATCCTACATACCTTGAATGAACTAATTTCATGTCACCACCTTAATTGAAGGGTCACCTCCCACATGCAGCCTTTCTTGATTTTCCACTCTCTACTCCACCCCAACTAAAATTTATCATAGAACTTTTCCCTGTAAATAGCTTATTGACATCTAGTTGATTGTATGTTGCCTTTCCGATTAAATTGTGAGCTCCCTGAGGGCAGGGAAGGTCTTTTGCCATTTTTTGTATCCCTAGTGGAGGCACTTAGTAGATATTTAATAGACTAAGTGGCTGACTAACTGTTTGGAGTCTGTGACTCGGAAAGAAACATTTATCAAAGACCTACCATATGCAGGTAGTGTGTGAAGTATCTTACAAATATCTCATGTGATACAGCAACCCGGGGAGAGAGGCACTATTATTCCACCAGTTTGGTAGTTGAGAAGACTGAGGCAGACAGGGGTTAAGTAGCCTACCCCTAACTTTAGGTTACACAACTACTAGTCATCCTGACACTGGATTTGATCTCAGGTCTTTCTAACTCCAAGCCCAATGCTCGATCCACTGTGTCACCTAGATGGAAGGATATAGACAAAAATCACTCGGAAGGAGAAGCCATGGATGAGTTACAATCTGTCCTCGGTATCCGTACTGATGAGACTGGTGCTCTGTTGAAGTACTGAATATGAAAGCAATAGATACATCCAAGAGAGAGCTTGATCTCTCCTATACAATTTGTTTCAATTCATTAAGCTGTTTTTACTAAACATTGCAAAGAATTGAGATTCTTGGTAAATTATAAAATAGAATTTTTAATGGGATAATATATGCAAATATGTGAGGTATATATGATTCTTGTTAATGTAGGGTACTTCCATTATGGGAATGTAGCTATAATCTAATAGACAAGTTCTAAGAAGTTGAATGAAGCATATAAAGATTAAGTGCCATATTTGTAAGTCTCAGTGGTGGTATTTGAAGTTGGGCCTTCCAGACCTGGAACCCAACTATCCATTTATTCATCTATGTTGCCTGGGATATTATCTTGTTTGGATATGGGGAATTTTTGAGCACCACGGTGGGCTATGGAATGGAAATGGACTAAACCATATCTAGACAAGTTCATCATTGTAAAGTTTGGCACTAGATGATTAATTATTTGGCTGTTGCTTCATGAAGGGCAGCTAGGTGGTGCAGTGATAGAGCTCTGGACCTGGAAGTCAGGAAGACTCATCTTTGTGGGTTCAAATCTGGCCTCAGACACTTACTAGCTGTGCAACCCTAGACAAGTCACTTAACCTTGTTTTACTCAATTTCCTTATCTATAAAATAATATGGAGAAGAAAATGACAAACCACTCCAGTATCTTTGCCAAGAAAACCCCAATGGGGTCACAAAGAATCAGACATGACTAAAACAAAATAACTCATGAAGCCATTTTCTGACATTTAAAGAGTTGCAATTTGCATTAGTGGAAGAAATGCAATTAAACATCTCCATCTTCTGAGGTATTTACATAAATGAATAAAAGCACACAATACCTTTTTTGCTTTTTCATGGAATGCATTGTATATGGACAATAAATCACTACAAATTCTAGAAGTTTGGTTTTGAAATGAAGGAATGAGAAGAAAGGATAGTTACAAAGAGAGGGTCAAACAAAGGTTTTTGTGAGGAGGGAGAAGAGAGAGAGAAACAGAGGAGGAGAGAGACAGTGAAAGAAGGGGAAAGAGAGAGAAAAGGAGAGCGGGGGGAGAGAGAGAAATAGAGAGAGAGAGACAGAGAGACAGAGAGAGACAGAGACAGAGACAGAGAGACAGAGACAGAGACAGAGAGAGAGAAAGAAATAGAGAGAGAGAGAAAGAGAGAGAGAAAGAAATAGAGAGAGACAGAGACAGAGAGAGAGACAGAGAGAAAGAGAGAAAGAGAGAGAGAGAAAGAAATAGAGAGAGACAGAGACAGAGAGAGAGAAAGAGAGAGAGAGAAAGAGAGAGAAAGAAATAGAAACAGACAGACAGAGAGAGAGAAAGAAATAGAGAGAGAGACAGAGAGAGAAAGAGACAGAGAGAGAGACAGAGAGAGACAGAGAGAGAGAGAGAGAGAGAGAGAGAGAGAGAGAGAGAGAGAGAGAGGGGGAGAGAGAGAGAGAAGGTTCTAGTGCTGGAGATGGAGGGTGATAAGTATAATAGGTAAAAAAGAATAGATGTCTAGAGGACAGCAGAAGACTTAGCTACTTGCCAAGTCTCCCTCATATTTATTGTCTTTTTTATTTAGGGAAAAATAATCTTCCATGATTTTTAGTTTAGTGTTTATTAGCTCTTTCCTCTTTCTTTCATCTCTCATTACCTACCTCTTTTTAGAACAGCAGCACAATATAATGGAAAAATGGTTGAACTTGCTTCCAGCGTCTAACATGCTACTTGATACATTGTAAATGCCCCAAAATGTTAGACTTGGAGCTTGAAGACATGAATTTTAGTCCTGTCTTGCATGCCTTATTAGCAACATGACTTGCAGGAAGCCACTTGCCCTATTTGCCAAATGTTGTAAGGAGACTGCAAGAGTCCAGAATATGGTACCCATGCTAGAGAGCTTGACTGCTGACACACACATAACAGATAGAATTTGTGGCCAGGAGGTAGAGGACAGTGACATTTAATTTAATTTTTATTCTGTTCAAATTCACTTGCTGGACAAGCTAGAGAGAATTTTGGGAATTTCTAACCCTAAATCTGATGATTATTTGAAATGCTGGGCTGAAATTTAGCCTAATAAACGGAATGAAAAGACATAATCTTGTCTCCATCCCCACTCCTGCTCTGATTTTTGTTCAGTAGTATCCTCAACCAGGTGCAGTGGCTCATAGCATAGCCTCTGATCATGATTAAAGAGCCATCAGTTTGCCCTTGTCAGGGAAAAACCTTTTAGTTACTGTAGACAGGAGATAAAATAATTGGCATGTAGTCTTGAAGAGAGGTGAAGCCCAGAAAATGTTGGAGGATAAGATCTCAGTGACCACACTGCCAGCAGAAGTGCCCAGCAGTCAGATCAGCAGAAGAGACAACAGAGAGCAGTGGGATGGCACCTCCAGAGGACAGATCTATTGCAGTGTCAGAGGTGTGAGTTGTCCTGGATACACACGAGCTCTAGCCACAAATACTTCCAACTTGTATATCCTCCAACCCAGAGCCCTGGTCACATGGATCCCTGTTATATGCCTCCTTATTTATGTTTCCTGGCCACATGCATAGTCCTGATCATTCACATTCTTTCTGTGTGCCCTGCTTCCCTATAGTGTGGCATAACAATCTATGGACAAATACGCCACATATGCACATTATGTTTTTTGATTAAATGTCTTCTGGCAGACTCACAAAAGTAAACATATCAGTGGGGGCTTGTGAGATAGCTTTAAGTGGAAACTGAATGACAAAGTGTTTCAAACTTGGAGTGGCCAAAGAGGAGGTGTCCCAGGGACTGCAGTACTTGAACAATCTACCTTATGAGGGTGCTGTGGGGCTCAAATAAACTAATAACGAATACACTACATTTTGCTTTACAACTTTATAAAGCACTCTCTGTCTCTCTTTATATACTTGTAAGGATCTGCATACCTGTGATTCTTTTAAGCTGTTCCAAGTGCAAGCTTCTCAGGTTCTCAGCCTTTACTCTAAAAAGAAGAAGGCAATCAGTTGTCTGGGAAAGGAACCAGAGTTGGAGGAAGAGTATAAATTTTTGTAAGATCACACCTTCTCCCTGGGACAATTGGAGCTGTCCTGTCAGACATGCCCTAAAACTTTCCAGTGAGGAACAGCAGAAGGGTTTCTTCTGGGAGAATGAAAGACAGGATGAAATCATTTTGGTTATGAAGCAATTTTGCTTGGAATGAAGCGTGCATGTTTTTCCTTCAACAGAGAAACCCAAGACTATGTCTGGATTTGGGGGGAGAGGGGAAGGGTGGGGATAATTAATTTTGGGAGGAGCTACAAATGTAATTAACAAAGTGAGGGTGGAAATGGTTCTGCTTACATGTGTCCCTGAGCTGAGCAACCAGGCAACAAAGACAACAAACAGCAGTTACAAAGCTGAAATTATATGCACTCAAGGAAAGTGTTTATACACTGGGCTGAGCCACCAGGCCCCTGAGAAACGTAAGAACCTGAGGAGCTGAATAAGAAGCAGCCAGAGACACACCGGAAGGACCCAAGGCACACATTCTTGGTTCACTGCCCTTTGAGTTTCTTTACAGGAAAACTACTCAAGGTTGGGCTCCCCAAAGAGAATCCCAGGGCCTCCACCTGCTGACTGTGGAAGACCCTATGACCTCTTGGAGACTCAGTTTTCTTACTTGTAAAATGGGGACAACAATATCTATACTACCTACTTTATAATAGCAACAATGACAACAACAATAATAGCTAATATTGATTTGACACTATACTCCAAGCATTTTACTATTATGTCATTTGATCCTAGTAACAACCCTGGGAGGTAGATGCTATTATTACCCCTATTTACAAATAAGGAAACTGAGGCAAACGGGGGGAAGTGACTTGCCCAGCATCACACAGTTAGTAAATGTCTGAGACTAAATGGGAACTCAGGTCTTTCCCTCTTTACCTTGTAGGATTGTAGTGAGGAAAGCATTTCGTAAACCCTAAAAAGCTTCATGAGAGATAATGTGGAGCAATGGACAGAGTCAGCATCAAAAGTGTAAAGAAGTGGGCCAATGGCCAGATTTTTCACTTGCTGTTGTGACCTTGGACAAGTCATTTAACCAGTATTGGCAACTCTCCAAGATTAAGTTTCAGAGAAGGTGCCATCCTGACCTGGCAGAAAGGATTTCCTTAATGGAGACCAATGAAATCACTGATCTGCTCTCTATCCTTAAAGAGCTATAGAAAGGAGTGGCTTCAGAGAAACCTGGGAAGACGTGCATGGCCTGATGAAGAGTGGAGTGAGCAGAACCAAGGGAATTTATTATAAAATTTATATTTTTAATATATTATCTATGATTTATATTTTATATAAAGGTATATAAAAATAGCAACACTGTAAAGCCAAACACCTTTGAAAGACTTACTACCTTTGATCAATACAGTGGCCGCCTCCAACTTCAGAGGACTGATGAGGAAACATGTTACCCCCCTATTGACAGAGGTGATGGCCAAGGGGGCAGGAAGAGACGTTTTTCTTTGGAAATGGCTAATTAACAAATTTGTCTCACTTGTCTATACATAGTGATTACAAGGGTTTGGATTTTCTTATTCCTATTTTTCAATTGAAGGGGGACGTAGACAGGAAAGAAAATATTCTTTTATTTTCTGAAAAAAATTAATTTATAAAAGATCTACAGAAGTAGAAACTCTCTTCCTCTCTCTCTCTCTCTCTCCCCCATCTATCGCTCTCTCCCATCCATCTCTATCTATCTATCTATCTATCTATCTATCTATCTATCTCTCTCTCTCTCTATCTATCTATCCATCGATCTATCTGTCTTATCTATCTCTATCATCCATATCTATCTATCCATTTATCTATCTTTTTTTTGGAGGTGGGAAGGCAGGGCAGTTGGGGTTAAGTGACTTGCCCAAGGCCACACAGCTAGTTTTTGCATTGTGTCTGAGGCTGGATTTGAACTCAGGTCCTCCTGACTCCAGGCTGGTGCTCTATTCACTGTACCACCTAGCCACCCCTCCATTTATTTATTTTAAGAGAAAACAGTAAAGTGGAAAGTAGACTGCGAGGAGGAGAATGGGACAAAGACATAGTAGCAATGGGGAGAAATGGCCACTCTTTTCTAGCTGTAAGTGCTGTGCTGGCAAGTCCTAGGTAGGTTTTTGCCAGGCATACCTCATTGCTCATAGAAGGGAGGGATTTCCTTTTATTCTTATGTGCATCCCCACAACACGTGTCTTAAGATATTCCATGAATGTTTGTTGACTACATGGAAATATTACCACTAAAGCCTTTCTCCATTGTGCCAAAATAAAGCAGAAGTGACCTTGTGTACCTAAAGGCCATGCTGGCAAAGTACAAATGCTAATGTGACTTTCCATTATGCAAGGCTTTGAATATGAGTCTATGGTCTGACATCCAAGCTTGTAACTAGAGCGCTGACCAGCCGGTCTTTTAAGTCTTTGATTAAAGAGTCCTTCGAACAATTTACAGAAATGCAGAAGTTCTATGAGCACTATTGGTGGTGGAGATACTCATTTCAACGAAATCTCAGTCTTAAAAAAATGTTACAACCACAGTTACAGGCTCTGGTTCAAGTAAATGAATAAGCACATTAGCCCAATTTTTAGTTTTCTGGGTGTAAAGGGGATGGATGTGTTTCCTTGGTAAACTACAATTCCCATGAACCTGGGGAGTAATTTTCACATCATGGGTATGTGTCACCCATTTTTATTGTTCAGTCATGTCCAACTCTTTGTGACCCCATGTGGAGTTTCCATGGAAAAGATACTAGATTGGTTAACCATTTCTTTCACTAGCTCATTTTACAGATGAGGAAATTGAGGCAAACAAAATTAAATGACTTGTCCAAGGTCACACAGCTAGTACATGTCTGAAGTCAGATTCGAACTCAGGAAGATGAGTCTTCTTGACTACAGGCTCTCTATCCATTGAGGTACCTGGCTTGCTTCCATGTGCCACCCATAGCTATGATCATCTAATAATCATTATGAGCTAGCAAAGAGTTTGAGGTTTGTATTTTTCATTTTAAGAGCAAACAGCGAACTGGAAGCTGGATTGTTAGGAGAAGAATGGGATGAAGACACTGACAACAAGGAGAAATGGCCCCTCTTTCCTAGCCTGAAGAAGCCCCAGTCTTCTCTTGCCTGTGATGACAGAACACATGTGAGTCAGTCCTTGACGTTAGTGGTAGAGGCAGGTGGGCAGAAGAGGATGGAGGAAAGGGCTAGAAGAGCAAGAAGGGCTTTGGGGCATGTGACCTACCTCTCTGGTGGACAGGCAGAGCTGCATAGACTCCAAGCTGCAGCAGCCATTCCTAGATGAAATGCAGAGATTCTTCTGCTCTCTGTGGGCTCAGGCTGCGGGAGAAGCTCTAGTTTGTTTTGTTCTATTATTATTGCTATAATCTATAGTCAAGACTCTGTACTTAATGCTGCTATTGAGGACCTTTATCTAATAACTTGCCAAGAGTGCGGCTCACAAACTGCTCCTGTTCTTATGTGGAGATAGCAGCTATGGGCACTTCTCTGGCTTCCTCCCCCTCCTTTTTATTTAGGAAATACATGTAAAGAAGAGAGGACCATTTGGAAAATGGGTGCCAGGAATGTTAGTGCTAGATTTAACCTTTGGCTTTATTTCAAGTAAACGAGTTCTGTGGTTGATCTGGTAAAAAGAACATCGTATGTATATTTGTATGCATGCATATGACACACATGCACACACATGTATATAAATGTGTATATATAGTGTACGTATATACATACATATATAATCTATGTCAAATAAAGGCAGAGATGACATGTTTATTAATTATTTAGCTGGCACAAAGCTGGAAGACATAGTTAACCCAATGCAGGATAGCGTCAGGATTAAAAGAGTCTTTCTTCCTATCGGGCTGAACTGAAAAAGCTCAATATAAGGCCCCATCCCCCAGGTGACGGGGCACAAGGGCACATCTTCTATAGTGACTCTACCACGAAAGGGGAAGGGGACACATGCTGGAAACACATGTGACAGTGTAGAGCACACGTAGGGAGCATACGATTTGGAAGCAGGATGAACACTCATGCCTCTGAAATTACAAGGACATCAGCATCAGCGAGCTGCTTTTCTTTCTGACTCCCGGTTCTCTGCTACCTTCTTTTTTTCCTGCCACGTTAGTTCCCCTTTGCTAATGCCGCCGGGTCTATTCCATTCCCTTGCTTTCGCCGGCGCTGCACCTACCTGAGGTCTTTAATGCTGTTGCCGCTCCATTAGGTGGACTTCATCACGTTTACGGATGCTGCTACTCTCTGCTACCATCTGCTGGTGATTACTACCTCTGCAGCCTGATCTTTATCTGTAGACTTGATCTTTATCTTGATAACTCCGCTAATAGGCTATCATTAGCTCTTTTGTGACTAACCCTCAACTATCCACACCCAGACAGCTAGTCAGAGAAGCCCATCTTTATGTCTATCTTCTAAACAGCTTTTTTCCCCTCTATTTTAAAAAATACTCTATGTAAACTTTTCCCCTGAGTTATAGTCAGAAAATTCTTTTTTGTGTGCCTTTTCTTTTCTATCACACCATGCCTAGAACAGGCAGAATCAAATCATTCTCATGGTTTGATCTGAAAGTACCAGGAGCTCTGGTGTTATCAAGTTTCAGTAGCAATAGGAACAAATAAACATTTATTGTATATTTATTTTGTATACACTTATTTATGTGCATGCCTCCTGGATAGAATGTAAGATCCCTGAGGACAGGGACTATTTCAGTTTTGCTTTTGTCTTTGTATTATTAGCGCTAAACACAATCCCTGGCATAGTGAAGGCACTTAATACTTACAGATTATGTTCATACAAATCATAGGGATTAACTAGGAGGAGAAGATAAAAAAATAGGGATGACCTCTGCCTTGTTTACTCCAGGCAATCCACATTGCTGTGCCCTTTACACATCCCAAATAGCACACTTGTTATCTAGGTTAATCACTTGCAGCATCTTGGGACGGTTTATAGACCCATGTCACAAACTGTCACTAATCAGTATACAATTCAGACAAAGATAGTCATCCCAAATAGCCAGTAAAGCGTGCAAATAATTAGTCAATCAACGAGCATTTATTGCCACATGGTTTTACAGGCTCAGGATACAAAGACGAAGTAAAAACAGGGTCTGTCCTCAAGAAACTTCCATCCTAATAGGCGAAATAACCTATATAAATCAAAGTGAACAAGATTACTAAAGGGCAAATGGAATGTAACCTTATAGGCAACTGGGTGGTGCAGTAAATAGAGTTCTGGATTTGGGAGTCATGAAGATCTGAGTTAAGAACCTACTTCAGGGGTGGCTAGGGGGCACAATGAATAGAGCACTGGCCCTGGAGTCAGGAGGACCTAAGTTCAAATCCGGCCTCGGACACAACCCGAACACTAGCCGTGTGACCCCAGACAAATCGTTTCATCTCTGCCTGCCTCAATTTCCTCAAATGTAAAATGAAGATAATATTAGCGCCTACCACCCAAGGTTGTGAAGATAAACAAGGTGATATTTGTAAAGTGCTTTATGAACCTTAGACTGCCATATAAAATGCTATTATTGTTATTTATAATTTTGTCTTTCTATACTTGAAATTGAGCTCCATATCCATTAACTTGGAACTATGTCAAGGAGATAACAAGTCTCACTTAAGGTTAGTCCTCTGTAAATGCAATAGGTTTCTGATGATCCCATAATCTAGTGTGTAGCACAGTAGTTCTCAACCTTCCTAATGCTGTGACCCTTTAGTGCAGTTCCTCATGTTGTGGTGACCCCTAACCATAAATTATTTTCATTGCTACTTCATAACTGTAATTTTGCTACTGTTAAGAA
The DNA here is from genome assembly GCA_028646575.1 of Pseudocheirus occidentalis. Classification (NCBI taxonomy): domain Eukaryota; kingdom Metazoa; phylum Chordata; class Mammalia; order Diprotodontia; family Pseudocheiridae; genus Pseudocheirus; species Pseudocheirus occidentalis. The sequence goes on from JAQQSW010008615.1 coordinate 13,027, forward strand.
TCATAATGTAAATATCTGATATGCAGCATGCATTTAAATTGAACATGACCCATAGATTGAGAACCGCTGCAAAGGTCTTGCTTGGATATTCAGAAGCCCAGTGTCCCTTGACTTAAAGTCCCTTGAATTAAAAGCCTGTTTGTTGTTGTTTGTTTGTCTTTTTATTGTGATTAACTTTTGTTTATTTTTAGTTTACATCATTCATTTCCACAAGATTTTGAGTTACAAATTTTCTCCCTATCTTTCCCCTACCCACCACCCCAAAACAGTTATCCCATGGTAAACCACCTCCCCAATCTGCTTTTTCCTATGTCCTCTCCCATCACCCCTCTGACTTTCTGGTAGGGCAAGATGGATCTCCTTACCCCAGCACCTGTATATCTTGATTCCTTGTTGTATGTA
>JAQQSW010008616.1:0-13427 GCA_028646575.1 Pseudocheirus occidentalis
GGTGGGGGGAGGGAAGTTCTGTCCCAAATTGCTGGGGTTTTCACAGCCACCAGAGCTATTAGGGGGGTGCTGCAGCCCCCACCAGCTTTGGCTTGCTGAAAGCACACCCCAGGACCACCAAGACTGCAATCCGGATCCAGGCTGCTCAACACAAGAGCTCTTGACCTTTGATCAATTGCTTTGTCCTCCCTGCAGGGTCCACAGGCCAGAAGCTCTGAGGCAGCTGGGTTGGGCTGCTTCCTTGCCCTGGGGGAAGTTCGGCCACACCACTTTTTTTCCCCCAAATTTAGCTTGAATTCCACTGACCTTTCTTTTAGCCTTATTTTTTCCTGGCTTGATAAATGTGGAGACTGCCCCAGGTGCTGCCAATCCACTCTCCAGTAGCCTCCAGCTGCAGCTTTTCCCAACCACCCTGGAGCCAGGCCACAATTCTGGGATTGGCTGTCCGCGGCTCCCAGCCTGTCGGGATGAGCCCCTCCTGATGAGCTGCCTTCAGGGAGAGATGTGTTTTCTGTGTTTTTGTGGGTTTTGGAGCCCTAAAACTTGTTTAGAGTTGTATTTGGGTATTTAAAGTGGCTGTGTGGGAGCTGCAAAACTTTGCTGCTTCTACACTGCCATCTTGGCTCCGCCCCCCAAATTCATGAGTTTTTCTGCCTCCAAAATGCATCATTCTGTGTCCAGCCTTTTGGTGATAATGTCTGTGAACTTCACCAGGCTTGTTCTTGGAAAACAGACACGCTATCCATTGCTGGACACATACATAAAGATTTTAGTAAGACCTTCCAGAGTTTTGGGTCTGTTGGAAAAGTCCTGAGGAACTTTGATGTAATGATAAGCCATCAGAGTAAGGTTTTGAGGAAATGAGATGAAAATAAAAGAATACTTGGATTTCTGTGAGTATTTGGCCTATTTTTTGCTTGTTGTTTATTGAATCTTTCAGTTGTGTCTGATTCTTCATGACTCCATTTCAGCTTTTCTTGGCAAAATACTGAAGTGGTTTCCTTCTCTAGCTGTTTTTATAGGTGAAGAACTGAGGCAAACTGGGTTAAGTGATTTACCCAAGGTCACATAACTAATAAATATCTAAAACCAGATTTGAACTCAGGAAGATGAGTCTTCCTGATTCCATGCCCAGGGCTCTATCCATTGCATCACCTACCTGCCCATCTGTTTTTCTTAGTACCTTTCTACTTTCTCTTTCATATGCATTTATTTACCCATTCACCAAAAAGTTATTAAGTAACAACTATGTATAGTGTATATCTTTCCCTTTGATGAATGACATCATCACCTTCCAAGACATAAGCTATTGCCTCTATAACTCCATAGATATAGTATTAATCTCCATAGTAAATTCTAGACACACATTTCCTGCAGTTTATTAGGTGACTCTACCTTAATGTCCCTCTACCTCCTTAGCTCACAAACTGACCATTATCTATCCCAAACCTGGTCCTTCTCCTTATATCTTTAATTCTATTAATGGTACCAGTCTTTTCCTAATCCCTCAGGTTTGAATTATTAGAATTATCTGTAACTTCTCTCATTTATTTCCATGATCATGCCCTCCTTCTGGAAATTTTTATTAAAGAGATCTTCCTTGTTGCTCATTCTACCTGTCTGATCATTCATTTCCTTAACTAGATTATCATTCACACCTTACTTTGTGTGTGTGGTTGTATCACATGGGTATGCCCTATGCCCTCCTCTTCCTCTATATTTTCTACCTTAGGAATATCACCAGCTCTCATGGGTTCAATTATAGAAGTTATAAGCTATATTTTCCCAAAGATACCTACAACCTCCTATCTCTCCTTCCTAGGTTCTATTCCAATTTCCTGTTGGAAATTTCCATCTGTATATGTTCCATAGGCATCTCAAACTCACAATATACAAAACAAAACATATTATCTCTTAATCCACCCAACTTTTTCCTTCCCTTTTTTCTCTCAAAACTACTACCATCCTTCCAGCCATCTAGAATGCAAAGTTGAAGTCGTCTTTTATTCTGCCTTTTCTTCATTCCTCCTATCCAACCAGTTAGAAATACGCTGGTCACTCTGCTTCTTAGGTCACTCTCTAAGAAATCTTCCAAGGTGAAGGAAAACTCACTACTGGCTAGTTTTGGGTGTCGCCATTTACCCTGCTCTTAATCCATCTATTCCTATGCCTGCTGTCTAACAATATCTTGCCAGTCTTCTATAAGAGCAGCATATAGACTTGTTAATTACTTTGTTAAAATCTAGACACATTAAATCTGCAGCCATCCCCTAACCTACAGCCTAGTAACTAGCCATCCTAGCAAATAACCAAGGAGCTACATGACCACAGTAGTAGTGTGCTAGACACAGAGTTAGGAAGACTTTAGTTCAAACCTGGCCTCTCACATTTACTACCTGTGTGAACCCTGGCAAGTCACAACTTGTGTAATGAGGAGATAAAAATTATTCAACTTATAATAAAAGAAACTGAGACAGAACTCTGAGCCAATGACACTTTATTAAAGTGTCCATGGCCGTCTCTAATGAAGTAGACAGATCTTACTCATGATCTGAAGTGCCCCCTCCTTCCAGGGTCCTATTTTTATAGAGTTATACATCTAAACATTCAAGAACAGCTATACCAAATACAAAATAATTCCAGTGGTTAACCTATGATGCATAGGCTAAAATAAGTAAAAATGACCTGTCAGCAGGATCACAAGATGGGTGAAACAAGGAATATCTCCACTGACTAGGTGATCATAAGATGGACCTCTACTCATATTGGATAAGAGAAAATGGTCTGGAGGTACAAAAATAATTGGGGATTTCCCATGTAGTTGTCACCTCCGTTACACTGGACTTGGTCACCATGACAAAGAAAAACAATGGTGGAGTGCCTGTAGCTAGCTTCCCATGATTATGCTAGAGATATTACCATCTGCAGCTCACAGCTCTGGGACCAAATATACAGGACTTTATAAGCACTGCCCCTATCATATCAAATTGATTAATACTGAATGGAATAGAATAGAGGTTCATAATTAATCAATTTTCTCATACCCCTCTTAGATCTCCAGAAAGACCCCAGTTTCTCTTTAGGTCATTATAGTCTAAGTGCATGGAGGTCTGTCCTCCACGGGCACACAAAACCAGTAGAGGGCAGTCCCTTCACTTAGGCATAAAGGTGACATTAGTAAAGAGGGAAATCGGTTCAACTTATAACATATTAACTCCATTTGATTAAACATTAATCAATAAATGTCTGAGGTGACTCTGCCACTGACCAAGAACATGAGGGACAGGTACCTCCTAGTAAAACATGCCCTACAAGACATGTAAATTGGGGGCCATAGCACATTTGTTCAAGCACAGCAAGGCAGGTATTGTCTGTCCTTCATACAGGTTCCAGAAAGCTTTGGAGTTCATGAAAACAACTCAAGTAATCTTTACAAATGGTCACTACGCTATGGTGATGAGAAGTAACATCCCTGCAGACAATACAGACAGATCTAGATGTTGGTAGCATAAGGAATGGAGGAAAATCAGTAACAGGTTGAGTTCCATGAACAAAGGGATTATGTGTTTTTTAGTCATTAAGTCATGGCTGATTCCTTCACAAAACCTATTTGGGGGTTTTCTTGGCAAAGATACTAGAATTGTTTACCATTTCCTTCTCTAGCCCATTTTACAGATGAGGAAACTGAGGCAAATAAGGTTAAGTGACTTGCTCTGGGTCATGCAGCAATCAAGTATCTGAGACTAAATTTGAACTCAGGAAGAAGAGTTTTCCTGACTCCAGACCCAGCACTCTATCCACCGAGTCACCAGGCTGCCATGTTTATCAGTTTGTTGGCCAGAAAAATGTGGATAAAGCAGTCCCTGCTTCTTAGGGCTGTTGTAAGGATGAAACAAGATAACATATATAAGGTACTTTCAAAACCCTGAAGCGTTTTATAATGTTGGCTCTTAGCTAATAATAGAAATCATTCTGCTGTGGCCTGCCCTCTGTGAAGAGACAACAGTTCTTTGCAATCGCTGACTCCTGTTCTAGGCATTCACCTTTAATCCTTTTAATGAGATACATGATAATTCTGCCAGGAATTGAACTCTAGCTCAGCGGCCTAGAATTTTTATAATCTGTTCTCTTGCCCTTTTGGAAAGTCAGGACACCATGGGACATTCTGAATTAGAATTCTCACTACGTCTCCAGTTCTCCAGTCTTTCAAGGATTATTGTTCCCGGCTTAAGCATATCTGCCAGTTCTCCGAGTACCTGCAAATGTCATTCATACAGGTCTGGTCACTTGACCTCATCACGGACAGTAGGATCACAGATTCAGAGCTATGGTAGACCTTAGAGAAGATCTTGCTTCTGATTTTACAGACAATACAACTGAAAGTACAGTGACAGGACAAAAGCCCCACAGGTAGCAAGCGGCAGAGGCAGGTTCCACATAAGTCTTTCCATGGTTCTATCAGTACAAGGCCTGAGTTAGGGCTCTTGGATTTTCTATCCTCACTCTAACAATACTGCATCATCAAGATCGACTCATATAACCTTGAATGGAAGCTTTCTAAGCCTCAGTGTCTTTATCTGCAATATTAGGATGACAGAATTTGCATTATCTACCACAGAGATACAATAGGTATAATTCTGCTCTGGAATCAGTAAACTCTGAGTTCAAATCTGGTGTCAGATGCTTGCAACCGGGCAAGACACTTAACCTCTGCCTGACTCAGATTCCTCACCCATAAAAGAGATTAATAAGAACAGGCTCCTGGTAAGAGCCCCTAATAAGAATAAGTATAATAAGAGATATTTGTGAAGTGTTTAGCACAGTGCCTGGCATATGGGGAGGTTGTTATGGGAAAAGTTGAATAAAATTTAATAAACATTTATTAATTAAAAACACTTTGCAAGGTGCTGGGGATAGAAAATAAAAAGGAAACAGTGTCTGCCTTCAGGTAGCTTTCATTCTGTGGGGAGAATAAAATACTCTCTGAGATGAGGAAATACACAGTCATCTGAGGAAGAAGAAAAGATAGGTACAGACCTTAGGACATCACGTAAGAGTCAGCTGCCAGTGCTATCAGTATTTTTGCTATTTGGACACTACATCATCATCTCTACTAAATTAAAAGTAGGGAGTCTCTCTCATTCTTTTGTGTGTCTTCAGCTTCTTCTCACTGAAGGCATTCAATAAATATCTGACTTGCTACATAGATTTAAACCTCTACCTTCTCTTGCTGCTGTTAAACTCCTGCTTCCCAGTTCATTTTTAGCATAAGCAGTGACACAGTGAAACCCCTTGAACTTGGCTGGAAGCATCTTCTAACTCAAAAAAGCCTCCAGGCTCCTTCCATCTTGTACTTCTGCCCTTCAGCTTTGCCAGCGGAGGCATTCATTGAAACGCTGAACAATATGCCATATGTGCCGGTGATGTAAATGTCTACTTAGAAGGAGTCTTTTTCTCTTCTCCTCTCTTTCAAATGTCATTTGTACAGCCTCATACTTCTTTCCCAACATGATCCAGTCATATCCTCATGTATCAATTTCACATAAGAATGACAAATGATAGGTTCATTTGCATAAGCCTAATTTTAGCAAGTATTTTGTCATTAAAATGGTAGGAGCAGAAACTAAAGGGAAGAGAGACGTAGTAATCAAGTCCCCATATGTGGTGAGGGGATTGGTGCTCAGAAAAGTAGGTAAATGGGTATGAATAGTGATGAATTATTCCATTTAATTTCAACAAACTGTATTTAATTAAATATCATGCATACCTCTTTTATTGTTCTAACCAAGTCATAGAAAATTCTGGATTATTGCTACTAACTTGAAGTTCAATGAGAGGTAGGGAGAAAGAGAAAATCATTTGGGGGGAGCTATTTTTTCCTATAAACTAGAATGGGAATAGAAAAGATAAATATATGTTGGAATAGAATATGAGAATTAAAATGATAGAGAGAAAGTCCCTTAATGGGATGAGATAAATATGAATATGTATATGTATATACAAATGTGTATATACATATATGTACATACACAAATACACACACGTGTATTTGAAGTGTATATTTTAAGTGGCTGATGCTTACAAGAGGTGTTTAAAAGTAGACAATAAACTTTATTCCCATCATAGCTATGATACATGAAAAGATCACATGAACTATTATGTGCCTCAGTTTCTCCTTCATTAACATCAAGCTTATGAATGGAAATAGAACTGATGAAGGTTATTTAGCATAAAATAAGAAATACCTACTGTATGGTGAATGCTTTAGTATCATGTGTCACAGGTCAACTGGTTAACCCATTCAACTCTTATTCTCCAGTAAAGGTTTTATCTAAGAAGTGAATTCAGACTTCTGAGCCATGGTTTAAAATAAGAGGAGGACAGGCTCCTGGTAAGTAAGAGCCCCAATAATTATGACAAGGATATATTTTCTGGGATCTAATTAGTTCAATCAAATAGGTTTTCAGCTAAAAAGAGAGTAGAAAAGAATTCGTTGTTGTTACTTTTGAGTCATTTCAGTTGTTTCTGACTCTCCATGACCTTGTTTGGGTTTTTTTTGGTAAAGATAGTTTACTTACTTTACAGACAATGAAACTGAAGCAAATAGGGATAAATAATTTGTCCAGTTACTAAGTGTCTGAGATTAGATTTGAACTCAGGTCCTCCTGACTTCAGGGCTGGTGTGTGTGTGTGTGTGTGTGTGTGTGTGTGTGTGTGCATTTCCCAATTACATACTATGTAGAACAGCTACAAAGAAGGGAGAGGAAAAACAGTTGAGATATCCAGAAACTCTTATGAAACAAAGTCCAGGGAGGAAGCCAATAAGGAAAAAAAAAGCAGCAAACAAACAAAAACCCTCCAGCATCATGCCTATCCACAAAATGCAGAAAGTTTAAACAACAAACAAGAGAAACTAAAAAGGCCTAAAGCAAAGAGGTAAATTCACTCTCATAGGTACCCTCTGAGACTTGGTAAAAACCCATAACCAGACTGGGTTTTGGATAGGTACACTGTACTCAAAAGAAAAAATAATAGGTAAATATAGGGGAGAAGAAAATGCTGTATATTAAGAAAGTGTATTTATGGGAAGAAAGGCAGGAACCAGAGACAGTACCATAAAAGAAGATATCTGGGTAAAAGGAGAAAAAGAAAATGATTTTGTTATTGGAATATATATTCCTGACCACCTGAGCATAAACAGAATATAGATGAGAGGTTTAAGAATAATTACAAGCATGGCATAGGGGCCTAACAGAGTAATAACAGGGAACTTCCGTTATCTAGACATCAGCTGGGATTCTTTCTCTGCCAAAAGGAATTAACAACTCCTTGATTTACCCTGGTGATAATTTCACCCTTCAAAATGGGGATAATGGGAAAGTCTGTTTTGTTTCTGACACTCCCTGACAGGGAGGAACTGGTCTCCAAGATGATAATGACAGAACCATTGGAGGAAAAGAGTATTTCATGGTCTTGTAAAAACATTATCAGATTTTTTAAAAGTCATAAGGAACTGAGGTGGACAAGGGTATTTAAAGCCAAAGAAGGGGGGAATTTTTAAAGCTACATTGAGGAAAAGGAGAAAAAGAGAAGGAATAGGATACTTGTGGGGGGGGGAGGTGATGGTGGAGATAAGACAAGGATCTCTATCAATAAACAGAAGGCAGAGTTATTCGATCCTTATTTTGCTTCTGCTTTTTTCTGTAAAGAATGACCTTGGTATTGGAAATGACATGATATATATGACTTCTGGGGAATGGATACCCAAGATAAGCAAGAAGATAGTAAGAGAGAGCCTGCTTGTCATTTATGAATTCAATTCACCCAGCCTGGATGAATTATATACTTAGATGTAGACAGCTTTTCCAACGATGTCTGAAAGGTCATGGAAGATGGGAGCAGAGCCACAAGACTAGAGAAGAACAAATGGTGCCAGAATTTCCAAAAAATGAAAGAGAAAAAAGTTTGCTAACTATAAGCCAGTGAGTTTGATTTTATTTCCTTTGAAAATTCAAGTTCCACGTAAGAAGATAAAACTCAATGGAGATAAATGTGAAAAATCTTAGACTTGCAAACACACACGCAAACACACATAAACAACTTCACAAATACAAATGGGAAGTGTATGGCTAGATATCAGTCGTTTTGAAAAATAATCTAGTGGTTTTAATGGACCACACTGTTTATGCAATCTATCAGTGTAATATGTCAGCCAAAAAAGTTAATGTAAAATTGTGCTGCGAAAGAAAAATATAATTTCCAGGCATTCCCACTGAATTCTGCCTTCATCAGACTTCAACTGATATGCAGTGTTCAGTTATGGGTGCCACAGTTAAGGTCATTAAGGATTCCAGTATCCAGAGAAAGGCCATGAGGATGACAAAAGGTCTCAAGTCCATGCCATATAAAGGTCATATGAAAGCTGAGGGCATGCTTAGCCTGGAGAAAACTAGAAGTAGCGGAAAGACATAATAACTGTCTTCAAGTATTTGAAGGACTTCCATGTGGTAGAGGAATTATACTTGTTCTATTTGGATTCGGGGGAAGAATCAGGGGCAATGGTTGTGAGTTACTGACCCAAAGTGGAGCTTGCTGATTCCAGAGGTGATAAATTCTGTCTCCCTGGGAGTCTTCTAATAGAGGGTAGAAAACTGCTTGTCCATTCTCTTATACCAGAGATGCCTTCCACATAGGGGGAAGATTAGGTAGCCACTGAAGTCCCTTCCAGATCTCAAATTCTATGAAATTCTGAGATGAGTTTTTACACTGGGGTAGAAAGACAATCTGGTCACTCATACCTACAGAAATTGTGTCTTCCAAGTGTCTTGGTTTTGAAACTAGATGTTGCCTTCATTACTCAATTGAAACTGCTCTTTCCAAAATTTCTTAAAGATCTTTTGATTACCAACTCTTCATCCTTCTTGATTCCTGTCTCTGCTGCATTTAATACTGATGACCACCCTGCTTCCTGGACCTTACTTCTGGGGTTTTGTGACACTACTCCCTGTTCTCCAATCTATCTGCTTTCTCTCTGTCATCATCCATAATCCTTTCTTAGACTGTGAGTGCTCCCCAAAGCTTTGTCCTGGATTCCTTTCCTTCTCTATACCTATGTAATGTCTATTCATATGACCAGCAAATTTACATATCCAGCCCTAGTCTCTGACTTGAGCTTTAGTCCTATATCAGAGCACATAACAGACACTTAATATATGCAAGCTGAGTGAATGAGTGCCTACTAGACATGGCAAACTGAATGCTCCTCATATCTTAAACTCAATTATATCCAAAGTAGAATTTATCATCTTGCCCTCCCAAACTCACACTCTGTTAAAATATCCTATGTCAGTTTAAGGCACCACCCTTCTTTCTTTCTCCCAAGTTCACCAGCTTTGCATTTGATTCCTTGATTCCATATCATGTCCAACCAGTGGCCACATCTTGGCATTCCTGCACTTCCTTTTCACCTCTGCCTCATTGAATCTCTCTCCTCCTTCAAGACTCAGTGAAGCACCATCTTCTACATGAAACGTTTCTTGATCCCCTCAGCTATCAGTAGCCTTATTCCATAACTCCCTTATGTTCATTCTCTCTGTATTTATTCAGGCATTTCTTGTCTCTTCCCACAAGAATGTCAGCTCCTAAGAAGTAAAGATTAGTTCATTCTTTGTAATTTATGCCTATGCTCTGCTTGGCTTTCAATGCATTTCATAACCTGACCCCTTCCCATTCTTCAGCTTTCTTGCACTTTACTCCCCTCCACATACTTTGTGATATAGTGACACTGGATTCATTGGTTTTCCTTGAAAAGACAATTCCATCTCCTAACTTCCGGCTCATTTTCAAAGGCTGTCTCCCATGCCTGACACTTTGTCTCATCTCTACCTCCTAGTTTCCCTGGTTTCCTTAAAGTCTCAAGTAATGTTCCATTTTCTATAAAAAAATTCTTCCCCTGTGCCCCTAATTGTTATCAATAGCTCCCTCTAAGCTAACCCTCAGTTTAGTCTGCATGTGTCTTATTTATACGTAGTTGCTTTCATGATTCATCAGACTGTGAGGTCTTTGAGACCAGTGACCATCTTTTACCTTCCTATCCCTAGTGTTTAACAATATGCCAGGCCCACAGTAGGTGCTTTAAAAAAATGCTAGCTGACTGACTTGATTAATCCTTTCACAAATGTTTCATAAATGACCATACTAGTACACTGAACAGCAACTAAATGGGAAGCCAGGCTCACTCATGTCAGGAGGCAGAATACAGTTTATTATTATATAGAAGTTGTATCCATGACACACACAAAAATATTTAAGAACCTGGGTCATAGAGAGCTGTCTGGAGGCACTGATACTTACACAGCCAGTATGCATCAGATGCAGACACTGAATCCAGGTGTTGTGAATCCAAGGTTGACCCTCTATCTCAGTGGTTCTCAACCTTCCTAATGCCACGACCCTTTTAATACTCGTATGTGGGCGTATCTGCATGTGGATGGACCCGCCTGGAGATGGATAGAGGACCGGTGTCTCGGTTTCTAAGACCATCGCAAATATGTGTTTTCTGATGATCTTAGGTGACCCTATTCGACCACCAAAGGGGTTGTGACCCACAGGTTGAGAACCACTGAGTCTATCTTCATTATGTTCTATAGCTTCTCACCATACCAAGAGATACATTAATTACATCCTGATTCTATATTTTAATTATTCTGTGGTTTGCATTGCATGATTTCATTCTAAGTGATTGGAGAGAAAAATACTTATCTAGCCACTTCATCCTTTTCTTGACAAAGAACTGTTAACTATTCTCTTCAGATCATCTGGGGACAATGTAATGGTGTAGTTATGCTTTCTCCTTGGGTAAACAAGAGTAGAAAAATGTAAGCTCTAGGCAACTTGTGTCCTTGGTTATGAATGAGGGCCCAGGGTTACCATGGAGTCTGGATGAGAAGGTCACAGGTGCAGAGTAAACAGCTTCCTTACTAATTAACAAATTTTATTTGTGCACAACCTATGTAAGCAACTGAGCCTGACTCTAGGAGCTCACTGACTAAACAAGAAAAGGTAGTGGCAACAGAAGTTTTGAGACATTTTCTACTAGTAGAAAGTTGGTCATTCCTCCAGGATACTCATTTGCTATATTCTACCATCTGGACTGTTTTGGAAATACCCTGGCATTCAGTGGTGTTAAAGGTAAATGGGATAAAAGAAAGGAAAAGGGAATGAGTCCCTATGTGAAGAATTTATTGTAATTATTTGCTGCAGTTGCAAATTATGTATAAATGCTAAACAGGGTGAACTTTCCCCTGGGGTGAATGACAAATGGGACCATTAAGAACCCCTAGTTGATTTTAAGTGTTCAATCAAAAAGCATGTTGTAAAGAGTATATAAAAATTATCTTTGCATTTGTAGACTGCACCTCAGGAATATTCTCTGCTTCTGGCAAATAATTTTATCATATCACAAAGAAAAGTAAAAATAGCTTTGACTTTTTAAGAGCCTAAATGATCTCTCTCAAGTGCCCTCCAGCTCTAACATTGTACAAACCTTAAGTATAAAAGTTAAATTGTCTGTCGTCATATTCCTTTGCCAATATTTCCTCAGTTTTTTAAACACATCGATTACATATTTGTCTTTTTAGGAAGCACCTTATCCCTAAATGTAAAATACTATTTCTAAATTATAATCAAAGGGATCAATAGACAATTATGAAAAACAGTGGATAGAGTGTTTTACTTAAAAGTTAGGAATATTTGAGCATGAAGCCTGCCTCAGACACTAACAATATGACCTTGGGCAAATAATCTCTCAACCTCATTTTCTTTTTCTATAAATTAGGATGATACTAAATACTTCACTGGGTTCTTATGAGGATCAAATGAGCTAATATATATAAAGAGACCTCAAAAATATTAAAGTGCCATATAAATGCTTGCTATTAAAAATAATAATAATATTCAATAATAATCATATCTTCTGGGTAGGTCAATAATATACCTTCTGATTTGTAATAAAAGGGTAGACAGAAGATATCTTGATTTTTTAGTTAAAAAAGATATGTAAGTATAAAGAAATTTTATTTTTAGAGATATCTAGAAATATACATAGGTTTGTTGTTTTCATACAAAGGAAATCATAGAGATGGACATTCTATCAAACAGGCTAATATTAAAGGCATCATCAAAAAAGTCTCTTCCCCAAAGGGGAAGAGAATAAATCCTGATAAGTCCTTAATGGAGGTACTGAAGAATTTCTGATACATCTTGCACTCAGATAAGAATTATGACCCCTTTAAAATAAAAGGCATGTCTTCCATAAAGGCTACTGACAGCTTGGGAATAGCATAGAAAATGTCAACTGAGGTTTTGTGAATATGAATAAGAAAAGAAAGTACTCTCTCTCTTTCCTGACAAAAGGAGGGACATACAATGAATATGTCAAAAAATTTCCTCTGATCCTCCACTGTCTTTCTAAAGAGTGCAGCCTCTTTTATGATGAAAGTAAAACATACTTTTAGTGACAGTGAGAAGGGTGTAGATTCAGGAAGACCTGGGTCCCAATCCAGCCTTTGACACCTTCTAGGTATGTGAGCCAGCACAAGTCACCTAACCTCAATGTGCCTCAGACAGATCTCACAATTTAGTGGTCACTGAGGGTTGTGATCTGTGTAGATGTAGGGAATTGCCAAAGAGCTCCCTATACCAATGAAATCAGAGTCTTCACATTTTTGCAAAGGTGTTCTTACTCAGCAGTAATCTTTACCAAAATAGCAAATGATCCGTGAGATTACTTCTTTGCTCCTCTGCCCAAAAATCTTCAACAACTCCCAACTTTGCTGAGACAGCAAAGGTATTGCATTCAAGGTATTCACAATATGGTAGCATGTTAGCTTTCTAGGTTAATCCTCTCCACATACTTGAGGACATAGCCAAACTGAAAGATTCTTTCCCACAACATGCCCTGTGTTCTACCTCCCTGCTCCCATTGGTGCCTATGTCATAAATGTCCTCCTCCCCATCACCTACTGAATTGCTATTCATCTTTTACATTTCTAGTTCTGTCTCCTTTGAAGCTTTATCTGCTCTGTTCTTTCTATACCCTTGCTGTCAAAAACTGCCCCCCCTTAGACCAGGCATAGCACTTTATTTTGTACTTAAGTAATAGCCTTATTTATCACATATTATTTGGTGTCAATATTCTTTTTCCCTCCCCCCTTCAAGACTGCAAGCTCCATAAAGGCAGGGAATATGTCTTTTGTCTACTATTACTATCCTAGAAGACAGTTCAGTAGCTGCTTAATAAACTTTTGTTTGAAATAACTTTCCTGTTGGATGATACTGTTGTAATATTATGGATCTTACCTAGGCTAAGATTGTAGAGAAATTACTCATTATATCATTTGGGAAATACCTGGCTAATAAGAAAGGAA
>JAQQSW010008617.1:0-13427 GCA_028646575.1 Pseudocheirus occidentalis
GCAGAGCAGGGGAGGGGCTTTACAGTGGGATTGCTGTTATGGGGTTGGGGCAGGAGCAAGACGGGGAGAAAATGTGTAATTCAAAAAATGTAATGAAAATGAATAATGTAAACAGAAAACAAATAAAAACTAAATTAAAAAAAATCAGTTCTCTCAAAGCATGATAGGAGTAGGAAAAAAAATCTTTGCAATGCTGTCTTGCAAGGGAAGGAAATGAACCCTCAAGGTTTAAGCACTAGTCGTTTTTCTGATTTCTGTGAAACCTTTAGTCACATATGTCTGAATCATCCCACTCAAGAGAAAAGAAAAACAAGGCACTGAAGAGAGCCTGCCTGTTGAGAATCTCACCAGGAACAAAGGTTCCTTGGTCATATCATCTTGGATTTGACCCTTTGTATTCCTACCACATGTCACACTTTCCAATCAAAGGAAAACTGTGACCTCAGTACGTGAAACCATTAACCCTAAGATGCAGGGCAAGGGTGAGACCTCTGAGCACTCCATCTGTTTTCCCAGATTCTTGCTAGTTCTGCTATTTAACTGCATGAAGGCTAGGTGATTCATCACTGGCAAATTACAGATAAATTTAGAGCATCTGAAGAGAATCTTTGGTGTTGCTGTAATTGTGTCCTCTACATCAGGGACAGAGAAAGACAAGAGAGGGAGAGAGGGAGTAGAAGGAGAAAGGAAGAGAGGAAGGAGAGCAAAAGAGGGAGAGAGGACCAGTAATCGCTCATTGATTTACAACTGTAAGGAATGATAGGATCATTTTAGTAGATAAATAGATAGATAGATAGTAGAAAGGTAGACAGACAGACAGACAGATAGATAGATAGATAGAGATAGATAATATATATACACATATATGTATGTATGAATGTGTGTATGTATGTATATACATATACACTAATTCACTCCATAAGAAAATTAGGTGTTAATTTCAAAGTTATAAATTTGGAAAATTACTCATATCCCTCATCAAGTAAAAAGTTTAAAAAAACCTTTAGAAAGCTTAGGAATTATTTTAAGGTTTATGAGATGGATGTGAAACTGATCAAGATGTATCAATGTCATTACAAAATAGCAGTTTCAATTGAAAAATATATCATTTCTTTCTACTTGTTCATCATTAATTCAATAGCGTGCCTGGTTTTAGAAGTGAGTAAATTGAGTCCCAGAGAGGTTGCATCTGTGCAAGGTCATATTAGTTGTAAGTTGTTAGTCTCAGAACTTTTGGGATTTAAACCCAAGGGAAGGAGGGAAAAGAGAGAGATAGAAAGAGAGAGACAGACAGACAGACAGAGACAGAGATAAAGACAGAGAAAGACAATGACAGCTAAGGACCAAGACAAAAGAGATAGAGAAACAAAGTGGAACAGCAGGAAAGATTGTCCTCTATTTTAAAATTTCCTCACTGAGGGACATAAATTTAGTACCACAAATGATCTTTAAAAAATTATGCTATGTGAATGTTTTAACCTTCAAAAGTGCTCAGGGATCTGAATTTGAATTTTATTTGATCCCTTAATATTAAACTATTGGATGAGAAATTTGGGTTAGTTACCATGAATGTCCCAATCAATAGATCAACAAACACCTGTTGAGTACCTAATAATAATAGTTACTGCATTTTAAGGTTTGCAAAGATTTTTTTTGAGGAAAGAAGGCAGGGCAATAGGATTAAGTGACTTGCCCAAGGTCACACAGCTAGTTAAGTATCAAGTGTCTGAGGCTGGATTTGAACTCAGGTTCTCCTGACTCCAGGGCCGATGCTCTATTCACTACACCACCTACGTGCCCCTGTAAAGTTCTTTACAGGAATTATCTCATTTTATCCTCACAACAACCCAGGGACACAGGTGCTATTAATCCCCATGTTACAGATGAGGAAACTGAGGCAAAGTTTTAGTGATTTTCCCAAGACCACACAACTAATGAGTTTCTGAGGCTGGTTTTGAATTCAGGTCTTCCTGGAGCCAGATCCAGCTCTCTGCCTCAGGAAGATACTTACTATGTGCCATCTCTTAGGCTCAGGCTCAGTACTCGAGATGCAGACAAGAGCACCAGTCCCTTCTTTCAAGAACTTTACATCATAATGGGAAGTAAACGATATATTCACATACAAAGTAAACACAAACCATGTAAAATGTAAATATAAAGTAAATTTAAGTGGGCCAGTAGCAGCTGAGGGGAACAGGAAAAGTCTGACATAGAAGATCACTCTTGAATTGATCTTTGTAGGAAGCTGAAGATCTTACGAGGAAGAGATGAGCAGAGAGGGAATGTTGGACCTGAGGATGAGCCTGTGCAAAAGGCACAGAAAGGAGAGGCAGGATATCCTCTAGGAAGACGGAATTTGCCAGCTGGGCTGGAACACAGATTGTGTAATGAGGAGCCATATATTATAAGCCTGGAGAGATGCTGGAATGTGGAAGGTTTTAAATACCAAACAAAATAGCCTGTATTCTATCCTCTAGGTAATAGGGAGCCTGTGAAGTTTCTTTAGGTATCAGGTGTGTGATAGAGAGAGCTGCACTTTAGGAATGCATTAGTCCCTAGCACAGGATGCGTTGAAGAAGCAAGAGATACAAAACAGGGAACCCAGTTAGAACCCAATGGTCTAGGAGAGAGGTGATGAAGAAGAAAGGTGAATTAGACTGGTAACGCATGGGCTGCAGAGGAGGGGACAGATGTGAGAGATGTCTTGGAGGCACAAGTGACTAGAAAAGGCAACTGAATGAAAGTCAGGGAAAGTGAAGGAGAAGGAAAAGTCAAGGCTGAGAATGCCGGTGACTGGAAGAACAGTTGTACCTTTAACAGAAATTGGGAATTTGGCAAGAGTGAATTTTTTAGGGGGAAAAGATCCTAAGTTCTGTCCTGGACATCAGAGGCAGTGTGGCCTTGTGGGAAGAGCAATGAACTTGAGTCATAAGACCTGAGTTCGAATCCTGGCCCTGTCAGGCCTCAGGCCTACGTGTGACCTCAGGCAAGTAACTGAATCTCCTTCAGTTTCAGTTTTATCATCTGTATAATGGGAGAATTGGACAAGCTGACCTCTAAAATCTTTTCCGACTCTATGGTTAAGATCCTAAATGAAATAACCTACAGGTCATCTTAATGAAAATGGCAGGTGGTGATAGGGCATTGCAGCATTAGAGAAATGACAACTATCTGTGAAGACCAGGAATCATTTGCTTATAAATAATCATTAAATCTCTGGAAGCTAAAGAGACCAGCAAGAAATAAGGGGTAAGAGACACAAAAGGGCCCAGGAAAGAGTCTTAGGTGAAACCCACAGTTAGGGGTCAGGATGTTGGTACTGATCCAGCCAAGGATGGTGCCAGGGATTCAACACTGAGAAAGCTGCAGAAGGAATATGGAATCTCTTCCTCGGAATATCTTTTAAGAATATTCGTACATGTTCACAATATGACAGTACACATATGCATGTGATTACATACACATTGCTGCACACATGCATGCACACCTAAATACAACATACACACATGCAAACACCAAAATAAATTCTAGGTGTGCTCTTCTTATAGGGTTTTGGCTCTTTAGATACCATAAAACGTATTTTTGCTCTAGCTACCTATGGAAAGTAAAACATTAGGAAGATGTTATCCTAGGCTTAAGGAATTAATTAAATCTTCTCATTTTTTTTTAAAACAACTAAGGATGGTCTTTCTTTTCTCCAATGGTAGTCTGTGTTTTCTAATTATTCATGCAATCATATGAGTGGATCAGAGTTGTATTTCTTAAAAGCAGCTTTTAATTGACTTATTTAACCCATCTGAGGTGAGCCTTGATTCTCTTTGTTTAATAACTCAAGAAGACAGCAGCTCAGAATGGTGGGCACGTGCTACTCTGCAAAGCTAGGATTGGCACTCTGGTGGACTAACTCCTAATTTTAGGCTCAGGATCATGTACGAGAACTGTTGGTAAAGGAGAGAATGGTGCTTGGAGATCTAAGCAGGGGTCTTTAGAGTGATCAGGCAAAGTAATTTGCCACAGAGAGATGGAGTCTGAATGTGGGCTGCTCTTCATAGTCATTCTATGAATGAGTAGGAACAAATGCATGAACATTTTAAGTACTTGCTATGCATCAGGAATTGTGCTAAATGCTGGAGTGGTATGAATAGAAGCCACATGTATGTCTCTGTTTGCAAGGAGCCTACATTTTAGCAAGGCAAGATGACATTTATTAGTGAGTTGGTGGCCTGCAAGACTGTTTTGGGAGTCCCAAAGACAGTGAGTGGAGCCAAAGCATTTGACTTACTAACCTTTTCTGTGAATTGTAATGTTGACTCAATTACATTTCCCAGAGCAAGAAGTAGATAGGGAGCAGAAACCAGCAGGAAGATTGCCAGAGTGCCATCTTTGATTGGGTGAATCAATTGGAAAGCACTAAGTACTCACTATTTGCCAAGTACTATGCTAGGCACTGGAGATGCAGAGACAAAATGGATACAATTCTGTCCTTAGGTCCTCCATATTTATCCTCTTCCTTTTCTATCAGAATAGTAGTTGCTTTTTGCGGGATATGAGTGACCTTGGGCAAATAGCTGACCTGTGTTTCAGGGACTGTCTCCAGGGGTGGGAGGTAATAGCCCATGTTGTCACAGCGTTAGGGAGAGGCAGTGATTTCATTTTGGCAAATAACATACTTTGTACTCTTCAAATGAAAGCTTGTACTCTGAGTGCAAAGTGATTTTCTTTTCTCAATTTAGCAAAAGGTTAATTTGACCACATTCAGAACTATGAAAACAGTCTATGAAGAAAATGTTGACTCTTTGAGAGACTAAGCTGGCAAAAAAATGAATCTGGTTTTTCTTTTCCTATCTAATTTTTCCAGGATGGGATTTGAACATTAAGTGCAGAAATGAAATATTCAGAAATGAAAGAGTCATAAGGAAACTTTTCCTAACATGATGCCCTTGAAAGATAGGCACTTTGGCCTCATTTCTAAAATATATAGGGAACTGAGTGAAATCTATAAGAATACAAGTCATTCCCCAATTGATAAATGGTCAAAGGATATGAACAGGCCAATTTTCAGAGGTAGAAATTAAAGACATCTATAAGCATATGAAAAAGTCTTCTAAATCACTATTGATTCAAGAAATGCAAATCAAAACAACTTTGAGGTACCACATCTCACCAGTCAGATTGGCTAAGATGACAAAACAGGAAAATGACAAATGGTGGAGATGATGTGAAAAAAATTGGAACTCTAATGCATTGCTGGTGGAGCTGTGAACTGATTCAACCATTCTGGAGAGCAATCTGGAACTATGCCCAAAGGGCTATAAATAATTGCATACCCTTTGACCCAGTAATACTACTTCTGGGGTTGTATCCCAAAGAGATCATAGAAGTGGGAGGAAGACCCATATGTACAAAAATATTTATTGCAACTCTCTTTGTGGTGGCAAAAAAGTGGAAATTAAGGGGTTGCCCATCAATTGGAGAGAGAGAGAGAGAGAGAGAGAGAGAGAGAGAGAGAGAGAGAGAGAGAGAGAGAGAGAGAGAGAGATGGGGAGGGAAAAGAGAGAGGGAGATAGAAGAGGAAGACAGAGAGAGGGAGACAGATGTGCTCAGTTCTGGGTGCCACATTTCAGGAAGGATGTTGATAAGTTGGAAGGCATAAATAAAAGAGAGACCAGGAGGATAAAGGATTCAAGATCATGCTATAGGTGTGTGGACTGAAGGAACTGGGGGTGTTTTTCCTGCAGAAGGAAAGGCTTTAGGGGAGGGTCATGATAGCAGTTATTAGGTATCTAGGGGCTATGACACTGGTTCAGAGACTCCTCCAGGGTTTATGATGTACTACCTCTTACCCTAAGAATCCTCTGATCCCCCTACTTGCTAGTAGTATTCTCTCCTCAAATTATTATAAATGTACTTATTTGCTAATTATATTAATAATATTGTTATTCTATTCTATTTCCACCCATCTATTGTTACCCAATAGAATGTGAGCTCTTGGAAGGCAGATATTATTCATCCTTTTCTCTTTATATTCCCCAGTGCCTAGTCCAGGTATTTGATCATGGTATTAATGGCTAGAATTTACATAGCACTTTAAGATTTGCAAAGCTCTTTATTATAATTATCTTGTTTGATCCTCACAGCAATCCTATAAGCTAGGTGCTTTCATCATCCTCATTTTTATAAATGTAGAAATCTAGCCTGAGAAAGGTTAAATGACTTCCCAAGTATCACAGAGTTAATAAATACCTAAGGTAGAATTTGAACTCAGGTCTTCCTGATTCCAAGTTCATCACACAGTGCCACCTCGTGTCCTCCAATAAAATTTTTGTTCAATTGAATGTTTTCTTTTTTCTGCTTGATCCCAGAACAGATCTAGGAATAATGCAGAGACAGACTTAGAGTTGATGTAAAGAAAAACTCACTGAATAGAGATATCCAGTCCAGAATGGGTTGTCTCTGGGGGGTAATAAGATCCTGTTTTATTGTTTGATACTATCAAACAAAAGTTAGATATCACTTGGTTGTATCTCATTCATCACTGCTCTTGTGAGAGGTAGTATGTTATAATGAAATGAGTACCAGACTTCAAGTCAGAATAAACCTGGGTTCCAAACCTCCCTCTGAAAATTCATAGCAACATGACTATGGGTAAGTCACTTAACTCATCTGAAGTTCAATTTCTTCATCTCTTAAAGGTTGCTAATAATTCCTATAGAACATATAGAATCAGCAGAGCTAATGTATGGAAAACACTTTATTAACCCTCATGTATAAATGATAGTTATTATTATGGAGGGAATGGAACAACTTAATCTTTTGATGTCTCTGTCCTTATCTACCCCATACTATTAATGTTGTGAAAGAAGACACATATTGAAACACACACACACACACACACACACACGCACACACACAGAGACAGTGAAAACTAGTATACTTTGACTTACATTCAGACTCTATTAGCTCTTTCTCTGGAGGTGGAACATTTTTCATCATGAGTATTTTTGAATTATCTTGGATTGTTGTGTTGATGAGAAGAGTTGTCATTCCCAGTTGATCATCATACAAAATTACTATATACAATGTTCTCTTGGTTCTGTTAACTTCATTCTGCACTGGTTCATATAAGTCTTTCCAGGTTTTTTTGAAATTATTCTGTTTGTCATTTCTTATAACACAGTAGTATTCCTTTACAATCATATACCATGGCTTGTTTAGTCATTCCCCAATTAATTGATATCCCTTCAATTTCTAATTATTTGCCACCACAAAAATAGCTGCTGTAAATATTTTTGTACAAATAACTCCTTCCCCCTTTTTTGATCTCTTTGGGAAACAGGTCTAGCTATAGTATTGCTGGATCAAAGAGCATGTACAGTTTTATAGTCCTTTGGATATAGTTCCAAATTGTTCTCCAAAACAGTTGAATTAGTTCACAACTCCACCAATGTGTCCCAATTTTACCACATCTCCAACACTTTTTTTTGTCATATCCAATCTGATAGGTGTGAGGTGGTACCTCAGACTTGTTTTAATTTGCATTTCTATAATCAATAGTGATTTAGAGCATTTTTAACATGACTATACATAGCTTTGATTTCTTTATCTGAAAACTGCTTATCTCCTTTGACCATTTATCAATTGGGAGATGACTTGTATCCTTATAAATTTGACTCAGTTTTCTAGATATTTGAGAGATAAAGCCTTTTATCAAAGACACCTGATGTAAAATCCGTCCCCCTCCCCCCAAGCTTTCTGCTTTTCTTCCTATCTTGGCTGCATTGGTTTTGTTTGTGCAAAAACTTCCAAATTTAACATAAACAAAATTATCTACTTTACATATTGTAATGCTCTCTATCTCTTGTTTAGCCATAAATTTTTCCCTTCTCCATAGATCGGAATTAGTAATGTCTTAAGTAAAGCTCAATATTACATTTTATTCTTTAAAAAGTGTTTTATGTACATGGTTTCATTTGAGCCTTGCAAGCACTTGACTGGGTGGGACACTGAATTCCGTCTTTGTGCAGCAATCGCATTTGAGTCTCTGACCCCCAAGTTTCTGATTGTCCTTTACTTTTTCCATTTTATTTGTATGGATCAAAAGTCAAGTATTTCAGAATGAATTCTCCTCTCATAAGAGATGAGAGCAAGAAGGACAGCACTGGTATATTGAGAGTTCTTAAAGAGACATCCATCAGAAGCTAACATGTGCTAAGTCATATAACCTGAAAGAAGGTTCCTAAACAATTCATGAAGGAACCCCAGCCTCCTAGTTAGAGTGTAATAATTCCTAAGAATTGAGATCCAAGGGTCCAGGATTCTAGCCAGGGAAGGAGAAGATCCAGGGCAGTTTTGATCTTATAGGTTATATTCTTTATTTAATCAATCAATTAATCAAAAAGCATTCAGGAGGCAAAACCAAGATGGTGGCATAGAGAAGCACTTCCCAATTCCCATCTAAACAAATAAAATCATATTTTAGAGCAAACCAAATTCTAGAGCAGCAGAACCAGCAAAAGATTAGGTTAAACAATTTTCCAGACTAAAACAATTTAGGAGGTTGGCAGGAAAGATCTGTCTTATTGGGGTGGTGGTCAGGCAGACCTGGAGTACAAGGCAGATTCCACAGCTTGGGTGAAGCAGTGGGTTTGAGGAAGGCTGCATTGGTGGGAGGAGCAGCTTCCAAAGCTCTCAGCTCACAGATGGGGCAGGAGGGTGAGGGTGGGGGAGTAAAACAACTGATTATAAGGAGATTGCAGGGTTCCTTAGTTGGCACTAGGTTTAGGACCTTGTTGCATTGCCCACATGCAGTTGCAGGTCACAGTCCCAGGGCCAAAAGGACAAATAACACTTGTGGAAGCAGGGGAGCAGAGGCCTTGTTCATGTGTCCAAGGCAGAAATAAATGTTTGTGGTCACTCACAGGGGAGTAGAGACCCTGGTCTCTATTTCAAGACAGAGGGGACTACTAGCAATTGTAACTGCAGGAGAGTGGGAAGGATGGTCAGAATCCCAGGGCCAGGAGGAGAGCTAGAGCTGGGACTCCTTTCCTGAGTAAAAACTAGAGCAGGGATGGGGAACCTGCAGCCTCAAGGTCACATGTGGCCCTCTAGGTCCTCAAGAGTGGCCCTCTGGCTGATTTCAAACTTCACAGAACAGAATCTGTGAAGAATTTGTGAAGTTTGGATTCAAAGGGCCACACTTGAGGACCTAGAAGGCCACATGTGGCCCCAAGGCTGCACATTCCCCACTCCTGGACTAGAGTATAGATCAGGAGAATAGTGATCATACTTTTCCCTAGATCATACCACCTTGTAAATGCTGAAAACCTACCGATTTCTCTAATCTAACTCTGAAAACAGCAGCAAGATAGCTCTGAAGTTTGACATAGTGGTCCTTTCATCCCCAGAAGCAGAGCCCAACTTAAAAGTCAAGAAATAGGCTGACAAAATGGGCAAACAACAAAAAAAGAACCTGACCATAACAAGTTACTATGGTAACAGGGAAAGACACAAATTCAAAATCCACAATTTTGACACAAAATCAAAGACAATGATGTCAATCAGCTAAAAAGCCTTAAAGAAAAGTGTGAATTGGATACAGATTCAATAAGAGCTCTGAGAAGAGCTTTAAAAAGACTTTAAAAATCAAATAAGAGAAGTAGAGAAAAATTTGGAAAAGAAATGAGTGATGCAAGACAATTATGAGAAGAGAGTAAATAGGTTGGTAAAAGAGGCACAAAAATACTGAAGAAAACAAAAAAACCACAATGAGCCAATTAGTAATAGAGGCAAAAAAAATATCGAAGAGTGCAGAGAACTCCTTAAAAAACTGAATTGGTCAAATGGAAAAAGAGGTACAAAATGTCATGAAGAAAATAATACCTTAAAAAGTAGGATTGGGCAAGTAGAAGCTAATGAGACATTGAGACATCAAAGAATAATAAAATCAAATCAAAAGAATGAAAAAATAGAAGAAAATATGAAATATCTCATTGGAAAAAAAACTGACCTGGAAAATAGATCCAGGAAAGATAATTTTTCAGAATTGTTGGACTGCCTGATAGACATGAAAAAAAAATAGCCTAGACACTATTTTTCAAGAAATTATCCAGGAAAACAGCCCTGATACCCTAGAACCAGAGGTTAAAATAGAAATGGAAAGAATCCACTGATCATGTCCTAAAAGAATTCCCTAAATGAAAACTCCCAGGAATATTACAGTCAAATTCCAGTACTCCCAGGTAAAAAAAAATTGCAAACATCCAGAAAAAAAAATTATTTAAGTGTTCTGGAGCCATTTAACAGCTTTCACATAAAAGATTGGAGGACTTGGAATATTCTGGAAGACAAAGGAGCTATGATTAAAATCAAGGATCACCTGTACAACAAAAATGAGTATAACCTTTGGGGGATGGGGGGAATGGATATTCAATGAAATAGAGAATTTTCAAGTATTCTTGATGAAAAGACCAGAGCTAAATAGAAAATTTGACTTTTGAATTTCAACAAGACTCAAGAAAAGCATTAAAAAGAGAAACATGAAAAAAGAAACCATAAGGAAGTCAATAAATTAAATGTTTACGTTCTTATGTTAGAAGATGATAATTGTAGTTCCTAATAACTTTATCATTATTAGGGCAATTAGGAGTATACATAGATAAAGGACATAGGTGTTGATATGACTATGAGGTGATTTTTAAAAAATGCCAAAATTAAGGGCTAAGAAAGGGATACACTGGGAGAAAGAGGAATGGAGAGGAAGAATGGAGGAAATTTTCTTACATAAAATAGGTGTGAAGAAAACACTTTTACAATGGAGGAGAAGATGATGGTGGTGGGGGGGGGACAACACTTGAATGTTACTCCCATCACAATCAGCTCAAAGAGGAAATAACACACATGCACACACACATACTCAGTTGGTTATAGAAATCAATCTTACCATATAGGGAAGTAGTGGAAAGGGATAAGAGAAGGGGATATGATAGAAGGGAGGGCAGATTATGGAAGGCAGTGGTCAGAAGTCAAACCAATTTTTGAGGAAGAAAAACAGAGGGGGGGGAGTGGAGAGAGAGAGAGAGGAGACAGAGTAGTGAGAAATACACAGCTAATAATCATAATAGAGAAGGTGACTAGGATAAACTGACCTATAAAACAGACATGGGTAGCAAAATGGATTAAAAAAAAAGCAGAATCCAATGATATATTGTTTACACAGGAACACACTTGAAACAGAGAGAGACACACAGAGTAAAAATAAAGAGCTAGAGTTGGATCTGTTATAGTTCACATGAGGTAAAAAAAGACATGGGTAGCAGTCACGATCTCAGACAAAGCAAAAGCAAAAATAGACCTATTTAAAAGTGATCAGCAGGGAAACTACATTTTGCCAAAATGTACTATAAATAATGAAGTTATATGCACCAGATAGCACAACATCCAAATTATTAAAGGAAAAATAAATGAGTTACAAGAAGAAACAGCAAAACTATATTAGTGAGTGACCTCAACTTTCTCCTCTCAGAACTAGATAAGTTTAACCATAAAATAAATGAGAGAGAAGTTGAGGTAAATAAAATATTAGAAAGTTAGATATGACGGACCTCCAGAGAAAGCAGAATGAGAACGGAAAGGAGTATATCTTTTTCTCTGCATGCACTTTCAAAAAAAATAGGGCATAAAAACCTCACAGTAAGTGTAGAAAAGCAGAAATATTAAATGCATCTTTTCCAGACCACAATGTAATAAAATTAGATTCAAAAAAGGGTTGTGTAGACAGAGAATAAAATTAATTGAAAACTAAATAATCTAATCCCAAAGAATGAGTGAGTCAAAGGATAAATCATAGAAATAATCAATAATTTCATTAAAGAGAATGTCAATAATGAGACAATAATGCCAAAATTTATGGGACGTAGTCAAAGCAGTACTAAGGGAAAAAATTTAAATCTCTAAACACAACAATAAAATAAAGAAAGAACAGGTCAATGAACTGGGGCATAGAACTAAAGAAACCAGAAAAAAGACAAATTAAAAATCCCAAATTAGACACCAAATTGAAAATCCTGAAAATCAAAGGAGAGATTAATAAAATTGAAAGTAAGAAAAACATTAAACTAACAAATAAAATAGGAAGTAGCTTTATGGAAAAAAGATACAATAGATAAGCCATTGGTTAATATGATTTTTAAAAAATTAATAATAAAAGCAAATGACCAATATTAAAAATGAAAAGGACGAAGTCACCACAAATGAAGAGGAAATTAAAGCAATTATTAAGCAGTATTTTGCCCAGTTGTATGCCAATAAATCTGACAATCTAATGAAATGGATGAATATTTACAATATATTTACAAATACAATATATTTATACAAATACAATATATTTACAAAAATATAAACTGCCTAGACAAAGAAAATAGGAAATAGGGGCGGAGCCAAGATGGCAGCATAGAAGCAGCCAGGTCCTGCAGCTCCCACACCACCACCCTAAACACCCATTAAAAAATGACCCCAGACAAAGTCTAGGATTCTCAGACTCACAACAATACAGAAAACACATCTCTCGCAAGCTCGGCAGCAGGGGCTCATCGCAGCAGCCAGGAGTGCAGGCCAGCCCAGCCTGAAGCCAAGACTGCAGCCAGGCCCAGGCCAGTGGGAAGGAGCTGAGCTGAGCTGAGTGCAGCCGTGCCGCACCCAGTTTTCAGAGAGGATCTACAGCCACCAGCAGGTCCATATCTGCCAAGGAGTGAGGAAGAGGGATGGGAGAGGGGCAGCTCACACTGGAGCAGAGACTGGCCCAGCCCAAAACCGCAGCTGGGGCCAGGCCAGGCCCCAGAGAGGCCAGGAAGAGCTCAGCCTCCCAAGCCACAGCTTGAGTCTACTTCAAAGAAGATCTAAAGCACCTGCCTGAGGGGATTTTTAATCCTGGTCAGAGACGGTTAGTGAAAGTGAAACTTTGAAAATTAATTTGAGGGAAGAAAAGCAATTCAGCCAATCTGCCCCCGGGGCAAGGAAGCAGTGGGGAAAGGGAACTACTGGGTGGCAGCTGCCACCAGGCTGCTTCAGAGCTCTGGCCTGTGGACTCCACAGGGAGGCTGAATCGATTGATCAAGCCCAAGTGCTCTTATGTTGAGCAGCCTGGATCCAGATCGTGGTCTTGAGTGGTGGTCCTGGGGTGCGCTTTCAGCAAGCCAAAGCTGGGGGACTTACAACACCCCCCTAATAGCTCTGGCAGCTGGGAAAACCCCAGTGATTTGGAACAGAGCTTTCCCCCCTGAAAGCAGAGTTTCACAGAGCTAAAAAAAACCCAACCAATTAACTGATTGGCCAACATGAGGAAAAGGAAGCAAAATAAGAACAGCAATAAAACTCTAGAATCCTTTTTTGTGGACAAAAAGAATCAAAGCATGGAACGGGATGAAGACAAC